>JACXGJ010002437.1:0-65948 GCA_016801105.1 Esox niger | reverse complement strand
ACAACCAAAATAAACCACACCCATGTGAACAAACAGTAAACTTAAATAGGTTCCCCAATTGGAGGCAATACACAACACCTGCCTCCAATTGGGGAGACCCAAGTGCATAGAGGTGGCTAGAGCCACCTCTATTGGCCACGTCCTGACTATGGCCCCAGCCAGCACAAAGATGGCTAGGGGCATAGCCAGGACGTGACACCTTTCCCAGGGACAAAACGACAGATTAATTACCTTGACATGATGTTGATTGGAATGTACTCAGGCTTTAACAAGCATTATAATTTCACCGAACTACAGAATAATATAATAGACATTGGTAAAATTTTTGGAATAAATAATAATAATTCGCTTATTTCAAAATAAAAATATAATGTCCATTCCCGATAATCCCTTCCCGCTTCTTTTGCAGTTAATCTGAAAATGCCATTATCGTTTTTTCTGCTCATTTGAGTGGCTTCAAAACTCTTGAGTGGTTTCAAAGCTCTGTATTATCCCTCCATCATGTGCAGAGGTGGGGGGATTGTGTAATGTACTGTATAGATCTATGCAGGAAACTGCATGTACATGCCTCTGTCGTGCTGTGGCCTGGAAGTCTCTCTGGTAATGGGTCACCAGGCCTTAATCAACCCCTGTAAACACTAATGTGTCTCAGGTACGACGAACCAAGCAAAGGCAGGCACTCAGCGCTAAAGTCACCATGGTAACCTGCACCCCGGAGGACGGCACCGGAGGAACTGATGGCCGGGCGACAACAACGACTCGGCCACGCTATTCAGCCTGTCATGACTCTGTTTGGCTGGGAATTCTCAGTCCCATCTCTGGTTGCACAACAAGCCATTAACAACTGATTATGTCCTGTGGCACGAAGGCAAAAGAGGATAAGCAGATCGGATCTGTGTCACCGGCCGAGGTGGAGCTGGCCCCGGCAGCCTGGCTCGTGGGCTCCACCCGCTTTCGAGCCTGTTAAAACACAGTCAGGACGGCCACTGTGACTGACCTAACACCCAACAGAGCAGGACGAGATGAGCTCTGTTTGAAAGGAAGCCCACTGATGGGCAGGGTGACAGGTGCAGGTGATCCTGGTCTAATAGTACACATTGGAAAATAATAATATAGAATTGGGCTAACTTTTAGCCCCTCACATTATGGGTTAGGGATAGGGAACATGGATTTCTAACTTGCTGGTGCGCAGAATGACATAGAAACCAACGTGCATGTGAGTAGCAAATGCCTGATTTGAGTGGTTACTCTATGTAATGATGTTATCCATCAGCTCTCAGGGGAACTGTCTATTCTGGTGAAATAAACTGGACTTCCTTGGTGGGGAATATTCTACCTTAGTCCACATATTCAAGCCTTCAACATTCACCAGTGGGCCCGAACCGCATCTGCACAATTCACAGGCCAAAAGCGCTAGATGAAAAGCATAGTTAGATCCACTATTTATACAATTGGTGGACGCAGAGCCGATGAAAAACTTTGGAGGTGAAGGCAAAGACAGGAGATTCTCCCTCTCTGTAAAGCCACGCACGGCGTCCAGCAGTTCATTGACTTCTACTGTCCCGGCGTAAAATGCTTTCAACATGTCAAGGGAGTTTTTCGTTTGAATGCCGTCTGAGGGAGTATGAAAGCAAACACTTTAGTTTTCACTTGTTCTAAACCGCACCGGCAACCGAAATGAAGTGGCATGGGGCTGGCTTCATGTGAAGAGAGAGCAGTGATGTACAGAGGAATTGCTCACCGTGACTTTGAAGGGGGCGGGCGTGGTGGGCTCCACGGGGGGGCTCTTGTCCAGCGGGCTGCCCGGCACGCTGCGTCGACGACCCGCCATCTCAGGAGGAATCTCTGTGTGGATGTGGATCACATTTACCTCCAGGTCCAACATTACAGACTACTGTACGAAATGTACAGTGCAAAAACTGTTCTACACGTTGCGTCACAATCTAAAAGAATTAGTACACATTTGCAACACTATTATAATCTAGGCCACGCATACACATGTAAATGAGCTACATGCTTAGCATGACATTTGTGTGTTCTTAAAAAGGTACAGTCTTTGTTTTCCTGCTGTCGTCTGGTAATTTCTACATCTGGCCTGCCCACCGATTGTCGAACAAGTCATAATGATGTCGTTCTTGATGTCACTCTTGCCTGTAACTCACCCACACAAACATACATCTAAACGAATTGTGTTCTGTATTCTACCCCCTCGTGTCTCAACACAGAATGAAACGAAAGGAAGGTAAAAGCAGAGATTGCACAGAAAACAAATGAGGCACATTGTGTAGTCTTCCCTGACAGACAAATACCTATGAAATCCACATCATGTTTTTCTGTGTGGCTGTAACTGTTCTAAGCTGATAGGCCGACGGTAGTTTAGCTCTCGTTTCTGCCTCGCTGCCTTTGTAGTAGAGATAAGACCCTAACAAGATGACAGACCTCCGAGCTCCCTCATATACTGCCTCACACTTTGCCTCGAGGGAGGTGATAACAGACAATTCAGGGAGCGCTACATTCGTTCACATGACAACCTTTTGTGTGAAATACTTCACTTCTGGCTTGTGGAAATATTTCAGCTAATAATGGGTTTCTCAACACTAGCTAGGATAGCTTATCAACCGCAGAGAGGTCAAGAGATAATATGAAAGCGCATCAACACGATGCGCTCACTTCAAACAAGCAGGAAGCGAACGCTGTCAGAATGTGGAAGTGATGTGTAGGAAAAGACTCGCTGCCAGAGGTCTGGAATTTACACAGAATTTGGCTGTTTCAAGGGAGATCCTTTCACTGCATCCTCCACTGGCCTGCTTCCAGAAGGCATTTTTAGAACTCTGTTTTCATTAGCCAACTTTTCTTCAAGTGCTTTTTCATGCAGAAGTAAAAGAGCCCAAATATTGTTAAGAAAACAGCCCGAAATATTGTTTTAAATCACGGTTTCTACACAACACTTGGCTAATTTAAACCCTTAACTGACAGTTATCTTCTTCAAATCCAAGTGCTTTATATGTAATGAGTGACCTTTTTTATTAATATTGTCAGACAAACTGTGCTCCAAAGCCACAAGGTATGTAATCGATAGGAAACCCATTAATGGGCCAGTGGGCTGTGACAGCCTCCCCTGAATTCAGAGACGTGCTTCACAAAGTGGGTTCTTCCAGACAATGGAGATCTTTCATGCCAGGAGAAGACCCCAATTCAGATAATTGGACTCTTGCCTACACAGCACCTCTGACACCCACCTGCAACCAGGAGAGTTCAGTTAACAGAAACACAATGAGAGGCCTTCATTTCTCTCTGAGTCTGACACTAAAGATCCTATTTGGCCACACAAAGTCTTGCACAGCCTCTGTACAGTGTTCCGCATCAATGACAGTAATATAATAATGCAGGCTATTTAGTAGAGGGTTTTATCAAGAGGGTGTAATATACTTCACACATGGGTGGCCCTTGGAATTGAACCTGCTACCCTTGCATTACAAACATTACGCTATACACCCTGAACTATGAAGGACCTAGCAGAAGATCTGTCTACCTATTTTTTGCCACCAGTGATTGTCAATCTGGATAGTGGGAGAGAATCCCCAGAGGACATGTGAAGATTCTCCACAGGAAATAGCTGTTATATGACCAATCAAATAGCAAACATTTTATGACTTTAATGGATTTCTGTTATGTGACCAATCAAACAGCAAACATTTTATGACTTTAAGGGATTTCTGTTATATGACCAATCAAACAGCAAATATTTTATGTCTAAGGGATTTCTGTCATGTGACAAATCAAACAGCAAATATTTTATGACTTTAAGGGATTTCATACTATGACTATTTGTACCATTTATTCTTAGCATGTGGTGAAAGTCGAACCTGGGTATTTTAAACACTGGAAGACATTTTAGGTATTTGACTAACCAAACACTGAAGTCATTTGGCCTGTGCGAGAGAGAAGATGACCTGTTTTCTGAAAAAGCACTCAGGCACACATTAAAAAAGCAACAGCACCTAAACCAGGGCTTTGGAGTCAAGTCGGTGTAGCTTTACTCCAAACTGAGAAAATGTGTTTTTCCACCACTATAATTGGAAGTCAAAGCTAGAGGCAAGCTTTATTAAGTTAGGCAAAGAGTGGTCCTCCCTGCTCCCTAACCTATACTTGTGTAAAATCCTCCATGTCAAAAGGTGCTTTGAAATTCAGTCCAGAAAGTAAGCTGAATGAACAGAACATATGGCCACATAAGACAAGCACTATCAAGGCTAATGTACAGTTTTACATCCAGCAGCCATTACCTTCTACCAGGACATTTAGGTAAACGTAGAACTAGAGGGATATATTTGAACCCTCTTTGTACTTCTGATTTCGAATGACTAGAAGACTGTAGTAAGAAGACTGTAATCTAGTCTACATGACTGGACAGCCCCCACACTGAGGATATATGAGATGTTCTACACTAGAAGACTGTCCTGCATATAGTCTACATGACTGGACAGCCCCCACACTGAGGATATATGAGATGTTCTACACTAGAAGACTGTCCTGCATATAGTCTACATGACAGACAGCCCCCACACTGAGGATATATGAGATGTTCTACACTAGAAGACTGTCCTGCATATAGTCTACATGACTGGACAGCCCCCACACTGAGGATATATGAGATGTTCTACACTAGAAGACTGTCCTGCATATAGTCTACATGACTGGACAGCCCCCACACTGAGGATATATGAGATGTTCTAGACTAGAAGACTGTCCTGCATATAGTCTACATGACAGACAGCCCCCACACTGAGGATATATGAGATGTTCTACACTAGAAGACTGTCCTGCATATAGTCTACATGACTGGACAGCTCCCACACTGAGGATATATGAGATGTTCTAGACTAGAAGACTGTTCTGCATCTAGTCTACATGACTGGACAACCCCCACACTGAGGATATATGAGATGTTCTAGACTAGAAGACTGTCCTGCATATAGTCTACATGACAGACAGCCCCCACACTGAAGATATATGAGATGTTCTAGACTAGAAGACTGTCCTGCATCTAGTCTACATGACTGGACAGCCCCCACACTGAGGATATATGAGATGTTCTAGACTAGAAGTGTCACGTCCCTCCCTCCGCGAGCACGCAGAGGCGGGCGCTCGCGCTCATGAAGTACCAGCATGCACCTGTTCTCGCACCTGTCATCACCACGCCGTACAATGGTTTATGTTCGCATGCCACATCTCGCACTTACCAAACTCTTGTCCCGCCTTCCCATGTACCGACCGATCGCCCGTCCCCGACTATTCTGCCTGAGCCTTGCCTGTTCGTCTGTTCTCCACTGGAACTCTGATCTCTCTCCTGTCCCGACTCCTCTGCCCGCTCCCTGACTGTACTTCTGCCGCCCGCTCGTTTTCCGAACCATCTGCCCGTCCCCGACTACTCTGCCTGCTGCTTGTCCGTGCCTTCACCACCGGTTCGTGAGACGCCTCGCCTCCCGTCCCCGACCGCTCTGTCTGTCTCTTCCCCACTCCTCCCCAGTCCGCGCTTGGATCCTTACCTGTGCCCGTGACAAGAAGACTGTCCTGCATCTAGTCTACATGACTGGACAGCTCCCACACTGAGGATATTTATGAGATGTTCTAGACTAGAAGACTGTCCTGCATCTAGTCTACATGACAGACAGCCCCCACACTGAAGATATATGGCGAGCGGCAGAGAGACTAGTAGTAAATGGATTAAGAGAAAATGGAGGGTGGGAGGAAGTTTGCATAACTCACAGGGATAATATTCTGACTGGCATAAAGAATTTGGTTTGCTATGGAAAACAACTAGATTGCTACCTACATATAGATTTTGGGAAAGAGAGAGCCCTCTTGAAGAAACACAGAGAATATCAGTTAGTAAACAAACACTACTGCCTGAAAACATGCTTTGTGCTATACCTTTGGTGTCATGGATGGTCAGTCCTTGCATTCATTGCTGTAAGAATGTCAGTCGTAACTTCAGTTGTCAGCCTAATCCCTTAGCTTTCTTCAAAAACAGGTGGGGAGTGCAGTCTCTTAAAGTTATAACAGATGATTCCGACGTTAAGGTAACTCTTTTACACGTGTCGAACTCTTTCCTCTTAGACTGAGAAGAACAACAGTAGTTCATTCTGGCCACCTGAACATACCCGGAGAAACGGACGCATTGTATATATACTGGTACATAACTAGGCACCCTCATTAAAGACCGTCTTTTTTCAGTCGTAAAAACCCAAACATATTGTGATTCCAAGGAAGATTCCAGGAGCACTGCTTCTATAAATTTGTCAGCAGTATTTCTCACAAGGCGGGCTTGGTGGAAAAACAGAGCCCAGGTTTGCATCCCTCTCAAATGAACATAACAACATAGGGTCTTGGTTTGTTAGGGATTCATCAAGCACTGTCCTGCCCTATAGAACGATTTGGAGCACAACTAATGACATCAGCACAGGTGACTTCAAAATACTGTGCAGATGTCCCTGACAGACACATCTATGAAGAGTGTGCGCCTATACCTGTTCAAAGTCAAGTTATACGCACACAACTTCACAAGGGAAATTACACACAAGGTAATAGGACCGTCTGAGATTTTGGCAACCAAGCCTTTTCCCTATAAAGTAGTACTTCATCAGAGTTAGGTTCTGACTGTTCTGCTAAGCTTCTACTCATTGCTATATATCGCTAACTGGCATTGACTCAAAAAACTGCCTCTAATCTCCTTTACACTGGATGCAGATAACATACAAGCACATAAACATTGTGAAAAGTTTCACAGTCTCTGGTTTAATTGTGGTTGGTAGCTAGAAGAGTGCTCTCCTCCCAGCGTGTGGCCTCTGGCCTTTTTCCTGGCTTAGTAAGAAACAGCAGTTTGCTGGAATTCGCTTGCTGCTACCTACTGTAATGTGTTGTCATGCTAGATTATGTTTTATGTCCAGGGAGTTTTTCAGGGCCTCTGTGCTGTATAATATTGTTGTTTGTTCTTTAGGGTTTTGCACTGAGTCGACACATTAGAACTAGTGACAACAGCTGATGTACAAAGAGCTTTACAAATGAACTTGATTGACCGATAATGTTACAGCAGGAAATGGAAATAGTAAGAGGGTGGTGGAGTGTGGCTCATTCCCTTTCACTCTCTTGTCAGATGCTTAAACAGGCTGAAGACCTCTCGGTGAACCCGGGCTATACCCAGGAGTAGCTAGGAACTGTCTGTACCCACACAGAGCTGGCTTCATCATCAATGACTGATGACATTATTACTGCATCGCAACTATTATATAATGCCCTACGCCTGTTTTAATAAAGCCTTTCAGAGGAACATAACCCAGTTCAAATGGTCTGGAAGAGGAAGGAGGGTCGGTTAAGAAAGAAGCAGTGAGAATCTGAGATCATCTTGGCCACAGAGTCCCACTGAGTCTCAGCCAATACTGTGTACAATCTTTCCCTGTCCAATAAAACAAAGAAATGTCTGAAAATTAAATAATAAAATATGAGAGTAGAACAGGCATCCTGATGTAGGAACAGATTTATATGAACAGGGGGTTCCTTAAGACTAAAAGACCCTGAGGCTAGACACAAAAAACGGACTTAATTAAAGAAAATAACTGAACATTCCAAAACAGAAACAACGTAGAATTAAAGGCAGTCCAGAATGACATTAACAGTTTAAGCCTTAACAGTAATCTGTGTTAGGCAAGGAAATGGAGCAGAACATCTTAATTCTTGGATTCTCAGGAATGATGGGACTCTTTCAAAGTGATAACAAACATAAGCTCTGAAACGTTTGAAACTTAATTCAACAAAGCCGATTAACTTAATAAAGTGTAAAAAGGTGTGACTAGATACAGTGGACTGAGTGCGAATCAAACCAAGTGCTGTCACAAGGGACCATCAAAGAAACATTCTGAGTTCCTGTACAGCTGCACAATCATCACTAAATAATAAGGGATTTTACCTCATATTTTAAGCCTCAGAACTGTTTATGTGTCCTTAGAGCATGCCCACTATCGCCACAGGGTCAGTGAAATAAAGACGTTGGAGCTTTACACCAGCCCGGCATCCTTGACAAACAATGCCCCTTCTGTGGAAGACATCTATTATCACCGCAGTCTCCAAGAAACTACGCTGTGTAATGAATAACTGGATTCAGACAAGTCAGACAAACATCAATAGGCCTCGGTGAAACTCATGGTGCAGAAGCTACATACAGATGTCCGACAATCTCCAGATCCCTATCATTTTGTCTACAAGGCGACGAGGGGCGCAGTAATGCTGGTCGCACAGTACCGTTCATTGACTTCAGCTCTGCCTTTAACACAATCCAAGTGCATATCTTAATGGAGAAGTGGAAACTTATGAGGGGTTACCCATTTACTATAACGTGGCACCACTCATTTCTGACCAAGAGGAAGCCGCAAGTTGCCCAAATCTACTCTTTATGGAGCTTTGTCTGGCAGCGCTGGGATGCCCCAAGACTGCATGAATTTTGAGAGCCTCTTCACAGTGTATCCAAATGTCTTCTGGCTCTGACACTGATGGCCATGGGTCGGGTGTAACATTTGGTTGATGGTGTGATGAACACCGACCGCACCACAGCATGAGAAAACAGACAAAATCATTTGAAAGAGGACCGGAGCCCTACGATGTTACACTGCAGGAAACTGTTGTCCAGAATGTTTTGCATGTGGGAAATGGGCTCTATAATAGGGTGTCATTCTACGAATTATATATCAATTAGTTATATGTATTCATGTAGAAGCAGTACAACTCTCTATTGTCCAAACATCCCTTTCGGGACAACACGGTAGGTCAAATATTAAATATCATACCATAAAGCAGTTTTATCAGAACTGGCTGTAATCTCCTCCAAGTCACTCATCCAAACAAGGAATATTTTCTTGTCTAATGCAGTCACAGAACCTCTGCTTCTGACTGCTTCTGTCTACATCCTTTCGGATCGGGTTAGAGTTTAGACTGGTGACAATAAATGGGAGGAGGAACAAAACGAATGGAGACGCTTCCATACAGGTGTACTGCATGATACAATGAAGCAATGAACGTGCTATCGTGTTCTGTGGCCTGTAGAAAACTGCCGAGCAGACAAGAGGAATGGATCTGCGTCAGACAGCACTCTCCAGCACCATCATAAACACCAAATGAACAAATGTCTTTTGGTGGAATGCTGTTCCATCATTAGAGTTCAAGAGACTTGTAGAATCAATGCCCAGGCGCACTGAAGCTGTTCTGGAGACTTGTGGTGACAAACACCTCACAGAAGCCAGAATTGTTTTGAGGCAATTTGGTGTGTATATGTGTGTTGTGTGTGACGTTTAAAGATGGAGGGCAGATCTATGTCCTAACCTGTAAAAGCATTATTTCCCATATCAAGTTCCCACATACCGATCCAAGCTATCAGTGAAGAATGTCAACGATCCACAAAAAGCGACACTTTAAGCGACACTAACTTAGAAAAAAAACTTTACCCATGAGTCTATGCGCTGCCTCACCACATCCTTGTCCTCTCCGTACGCTACCCAGAGTCCCCGGGGCTCCCGGAAAACAACCCACAGCTTACACATCTACAGGCTATACACACAATAGGCCAGTGCAATGTCACACCTCCACATTTCTACTGTGGTGGATTTGTCCTGCCGCACTGGGAGGAAGTGGTGCTGAAAGGAATCAAATGAAGCGATTGATGTTGGTGATCCACAGTGCCTCCTTGCCCCAAATCTTTCCATGCAGCACCCTCGTCTGGAGGACCAGGGAAGTGCAACTGAAAGCCTGATCCGTTGCCCTCAGATGTGTGTGCTCCTTTACTAACTCGGCCTGTGCTTATTTCCACCAGTCAAATGCAAATTCAGTTACTGACAGGGAATGAGCAAGAGCCCACTTTGGGTTCAAAACCAGAAGAGCTTGTGTCTGTTTACTGGCTACTGAGGCGGAAGTTATTAATCTTGCTATCAACAAAATGCTTTTCACAGTAGTATTAGAGCCACTGGCTTAATATTTTCCAAACAGAAAACAGAAAACTTGAAAATCTTCCCAAATGACTTCCAGAGACAATTCATGTGTAAGAAAACCGTTCTTAGAACCAAACTCAAAGCTACAACTTTGGACAAGTTTTCAGTTAGCCTAATTAAACTATTGTAATGTACCTTGGTATTGCACTTTGTCTTTAGCTCAGTAATTACTACATAGGAGGGCATCAGCCTGGTTCATTACACAGTCAGAGAACAGCATGGAGAACAGAGGACCCACCAGCATGTTGACACAGCAGAAGCTGCAGGGTGTATTAGAAGTTACCCAATGAATCATAGACTGATGTTGATGATCATGTCTGTTTAATCTCTGGACCACAGCAGCCTGAACATTAATACAACTGGAGAAAGGGAGAGAAAACTGGCTGCCCTGATTCGCCAACATAACAAAGACTGATTCATCATTGGATGTGCCAACATAACAAAGACTGATTCATCATTGGATGTGCCAACATAACAAAGACTGATTCATCACTGGATGTGCCAACATAACAAAGGCTTATTCATCATTGAATGTGCCAACATAACAAAGAATGATTCATCATTGGATGTGCCAACATAACAAAGACTGATTCCTCGTTGGATGTGCCAACATAACAAAGACTGATTCATCATTGGATGTGCCAACATAACAAAGACTGATTCATCATTGGATGTGCCAACATAACAAAGACTGATTCATCATTGGATGTGCCAACCCAACAAAAACAGATGACTCATCATTGCATCATAAACATGAATCTGGGGAATATAAACAATAAGGAGATTTGTGATGTGAATCTTAACGACACTATCATTGGTAATGTTTTCTGCATCTTCCTTCTATTATGGTGAACCTGAAAAAGACATTTGTGGTCTCTGTACTGCAGAACAGACTAGTTTGTTTTGAATGGCTTCAATAGCCTTTCCCCCGAAATAAGATGGCAGACTTAACATAACTATATAAAAATCTCTATATAGAAACAAGAAAATTAGATTTTTTTTTAATTTGATTTTGTGTTTGGCAGGTTATCTTCAGACACCAAGACATTGTTCTTTAGGAACGATGTTCAGTAGCTGAAATCTAGGGCCCTGGTCAACAGAAGGGGCGGGATTCTTCATTTGCATTTTTGTTGTCATTGACTGTTCTGCAAGGACAATCTGCTAGCACATTTGTTCTTCTTCCTGATTCAATCCAAATCTGTCAAAAAAATGTTAGGAGTCTGTCATAAATCTGTCAGGAATCTGTCATAAATCCATCCTGTCCAGAAGGAGCTGACTCCCTGCTGTCTGCAGAGCATTACTCCACTTTGTCATATTAGGAATATTGCACCAAACAGATGTACAGTGAAGCTTCACAAAAGAATATCTTAGTAAAACATCTCTACATTTATTACAGATCAGATACAACACATTTAAAAAAAGATTTACCACTAAAACCCTATTGTATTTGTTACCATTGATGATTAGGGATTCAAGGATTCTGCTGGTCTCTTTGCAAATTCCTGAGATTAAACTGTGCAAAAAGTCCCAAACGTGCCTGGCAGGGCAGGCCCAAGGTCCACTGTGATAGCATGCCAATGGGTGGTGCTCTAACAAGCATCTAAAATGGCCAACTTTGCATGCTCTTCATACCGTCCCGATGTCTTGCAAAATGTCATTTAAGTATAACAACTTTCAACGAACATGGCCGCTATTGATCAATAAACATTTAGGTGGGCATGGTCTTACACATGGATTCATTTAAATCAGACGCAGAGAATCGTGTCATAATTAAAAAATGTATACAGTGGGGCATAAAAGTATTTAGTCAGCCACCAATTGTGCAAGTTCTCCCACTTAAAAAGATGAGAGAGGCCTGTAATTTTCATCATAGGTACACTTCAACTATGAGAGACAAAATGAGGAGAAAAAAATCCGGAGAATCGCATTGTAGGATTTTTAATGAATTTATTGGTAAATTCCTCGGTAAAATAAGCATTTGGTCACCTACATACAAGCAAGATTTCTGGCTCTCACAGACCTGCAACTTCTTTTTTAAGAGGCTCCTCTGTCCTCCACTTGTTAGCTGTATTATTGGCACCTGTTTGAACTTGTTATCAGTATAAAAGACACCTGTCCACAACCTCAAACAGTCACACTCCACACTCCACTATGGCCAAGACCAAAGAGCTGTCAAAGGACACCAGAAACAAAATTGTAGACCTGCACCAGGCTGGGAAGACTGAATCTGCAATAGGTAAGCAGCTTGGTGTGAAAAAAATCAACTGTGGGAGCAATTATAAGAAAATGGAAGACATACAAGACCACTGATAATCTCCCTCGATCTGGGGCTCCACGCAAGATCTCACCCCATGGAGTCAAAATGATCACAAGAACAGTGAGCAAAAATCCCAGAACCACACGGGGGGACCTAGTGAATGACCTGCAGAGAGCTGGGACCAAAGTAACAAAGGCTACCATCAGTAACACACTACGCCGCCAGGGACTCAAATCCTGCAGTGCCAGACGTGTCCCCCTGCTTCAGCCAGTACATGTCCAGGCCCGTCTGAGGTTTGCTAGAGAGCATTTGGATGATCCAGAAGAGGAAGATTGGGAGAATGTCATATGGTCAGATTAAACCAAAATAGAACTTTTTGGTAAAAACACAACTCGTCGTGTTTATAGGAGAAAGAATGCTGAGCTGCATCCAAAGAACACTATACTTACTGTGAAGCTTGGGGGTGGAAACATCATGCTTTGGGGCTGTTTTTCTGCACAGGGACCAGGACGACATGATCCGTGTAAAGGAAAGAATGAATGGGGCCATGTATCGTGGGATTTTGAGTGAAAACCTACTTCCATTAGCAAGGGCATTGAAGATGAAACGTGGCTGGGTCTTTCAGCATGACAATGATCCCAAACACACCTCCCGGGCAACGAAGGAGTGGCTTGGTAAGAAGCATTTCGAGGTCCTAGAGTGGCCTAGCCAGTCACTAGATCTCAACCCCATAGAAAATGGGTTTGAGACCAGCGACAGCTCCAAAACATCGCTGCTCTAGAGGAGATTTGCATGGAGGAATGAGACAAAATACCAGCAACAGTGTGTGAAAAACTTGTGAAGACTTACAGAAAATGTTTGACCTCTGTCATTGCCAACAAAGGGTATATAACAAAGTATTGAGATGAACTTTTGTTATTGACCAAATACTTATTTTCCACTTTCCAATTTACCAATAAATTCATAAAGAATCCTACAATGTGATTTTCTGGATTTTTAAAATCATTTTATCTCCCATATGAAGTGTGCCTATGATGAAAATTAGAGGCCTCTCATGAGATGACCGCCGACGATTCAATAAGAAATGAAAAGTGGAACTGAGCCTTGCAGGCACACGTGTGTGTGATGCGTTTAAGTAGAACTGAAATATGGCAAGAACGTGGTACGGCATCACACTCACGGCAGACCAGTTCACCTCAAACAGTCCAACCGGCCACTAAGCAGACATCTTTCTGTTCCCTACACATGCTCACTGACAGATTAGTGACCTGAGCCGAAGACTTCTGTCTCTAAAAGCTAAGCACAGTAACGGGATGGACACAATTTGCTGCACTGTTAACCTGATCACCCTGCAGTATGCTGTACATCATTTGAGTGTTTGTAAGCATTGAAAATGGAAAATTCAAGCATTAAAATCCATCGGATTCTGGATGTTATACGCTAGATTTAGAGATTAAGTCAATCATCCCGGCGGTACATGGTTTTGTGATTACCATGCGAGTGGCGTGGCCAATTGACCCTGATTTGGGGGTTTCACACCAGCGGAAAAGCCCTGCCATCGGTGAGTCATGCAAGATCATTGTGATTTGAAAAAGTCCCTGAGAAAGACTTACTGTAATGACAGGGGAGAGTGCGTGCATCCTGAACATCCTCTTATGCCCAAGCTTAGAGCCGGACATGGTCACAGCGGGGCTCTCCTGAGAACACATGTAGCTATCTCAGGGCTCTGGGAACGACATCAGATGCATATGGCAGAAGACCTGCAGCTGAGGGACCATCTAATGTCCAGCTCTACAGCCGTACTTCGCTTTGACCTAAAACCATGCCCATTTATGTAATAAAAACACTACGCCGACAGAAAATAAAACCGACTGATCAGAACATCACAAAACCCCATGCCACAGGCTTAAATAGGGTGAGCAATCCATATTGCTCTAACAAACTGAATCGATGCCATAACTATACACAGAAAGATATGTTTCGAACAATGTGCACCATTGTTTTTTTATGAACCTTTAAAAGACTACGAGCCTTTTGATTGTTGTAGCAATACATTTTAACAATCACGCACATTACATTTAAATGTGGCAACCTTTTTCTGATAGAATTACAACTTAATTTCCAATTTTTTATTTTATTTCACTTTTTACTCATGCAAAGAAATCAGTCTAAGCCCTAGATTTCAAACAATAGCCACAAAATGCATGTCACATGTGATTGTTATGACATTCCTGATATGCAAAAATGCTATAGCATGCTATACCAGGTGGCTAACAAATGAGAATACAGCAATACCTGGGCATGCCAAAGAAAACCACCAGTTTTTTATGTTTCGGTTTTGGTGTGCTCTAATGATCATAAACAGGACCCATGGGACATTGTAGATAAACACAGCATCTAATCACCACAGTGATCAATGACACAGACAGCCTGACATCGGACTGTGAAGAGTTTTAGAAATAAGTTATTTGGCCTGCATTTGGACTGCTGCCTCAAAGTCAAAATAGACTTTGCTGAAAATGTTGAAATTAATTTTTTTGTGGTTACTACAAACCAATTGCCAGATTTTAATAAAAACTTTAAAATAGAGTAGAAAAGAAAAACACTATCATTTCGCCTCTGCATTTTTTTACATCCACATCAACGTTTAATTGAAAATTCTGTTTAAACTGAACTTCTAACGAATTTAATTTAGCGGTTTATTAAGAGCCTTTAAGTATTTATTAATTTACTCCCTCACAAATCCCTTAATAATGTCAGTTGCCAAAATTGTCATAGTACCAAAAACATTATATAACTTCAATCAAGAGAGCTTGTTTACTCTCCCCAGTGATTTAAAATACAGCCCGTCAATGTGTTTGAGTCAGCAAAAGGACAGGGTTTATAAAACACCCTGGTATGCTGGTTTGTCAGCATCCCCATCCACTTATGTCCCACAAGCCTCAGAACACAGATCTTAAATGGAAGAAGAAAAATCTGGAAAAGTTTGGGCTGACCCAGTTTCACCCCAGATACTCTAGTCAGAAACAACTTAGACAGAACTTTGTCTACATGTCGACTTTAATAACGGTAGGTCCGATAAAGACGTATTGGCTAGGTGGAAAGTTCCCACTTGGAGAAAAAGAAAAAAAACTGAATTCACTGTCTGGCATTGAGAATAATTTAATGTTTTTGTACTAGCTTGCTTTATCCTTATCAAAACAAAAAAGTGTTTTTCCTTTAATGTGTGTTCTGTTTTTTTCATTTATTTTTTGCCGTTGCTGGACTTTCAAGACTGATCAAAACTACTTTTGCCCATCTCTGCCTCTTTACAGCAGACATGCTGAAAAATGTTGGGAACATCAAATTGCAATACTTAAAGATTTGCGGGTTTTGAGGGTAATAATGCATATTGTATTGCCACCTAAGAATTTATATGTTCCTGGCAATTCCCAGCACTGATGAAAAAGCCAAACGCCCCTGGACACAGCACCAAGATACAACTGCTTTGCTGTCATCTTTCAAGCCTGGTCATGCACTGCCAGGCTCCACTGACCACGCTGCAAACAGAAATATATGGCTGGGACATCCCCGGAATGTCAGCAGGTTGTGTCCTCCACTATGGGGAGATCTCCGGGTTCAGAGATCTCCTGGTTCGCTAAGCTTTTGCATTATACCAATGCTAAGAATCCATATTTTGCAGATTTGTTACCTCCTGAACACCCATCACAGAAAGAATGCTCCAATAAGCTCAATCCCCTGAAACATCTCCGCTATGCAGAATCCATTTCAGAAGACATGTGACACCTTGAAAGGGGCATGTTTAGGGGTGGCAATACTGCTGCAAAACCTAGGTTTTTTCCCCTCTAACCTTTATGACACGCTCTGTCACTTGGGACAGCAGGCGACCTATTAGTTAAAACAGATACTAGTTCAAATCCTGACCCAGCCTGGTGAAAGAAATCAGTTGTTCTGCCTGTGGGCAGGGCAGTTAACTCTAACTCTGCATTGTACCAGCCACCTGCATCTCTGCAACAGTTATCTCGGTTTGACCTTGTGTGAAAGATATCCTCTTTACCAGACTGGCCTGCTCATAGAGAAGGTTAGAAGTCTCTAGTGGCCAAAACACTTTTTTTTTACAGGGACATACTTTTACAGGGATAGATGGACAACTAATCGTTCTAATTGATTTGTTGGATCTATGTGGAAAGCTGTGACTACAATAGTGGAAAGACATACAAGAAAGATGGCATTTTAGAGTTTGTTTTAGTTTGGATTCATGGTGTGAGTTTTTTGAAGCATGTTCATCTTGAATGCATGGTTGGGCTCACCAACAACGTAATGTTGGCAACACCACACCGCTGCTCTACTTGTGCACGTGGAATATGGTTAGTCAAGCAGATCACCAAAAGCATTCTTTTTGAAGGATTTTGTGATGGGTGTCAGAAGTCGCAAATTCTATATTCTCCTCAACAGAAACTTTGATGAAAATGCATTCCCATTCAATGCATTTATTTTAGCAGTGATGCTGTTTGCGTACTTCAGTTAAAACTGCCTGCAGTGTTTTACCGTTCTTATTACATGTAGTCTCTATGGTTTCCCGGTTTATTAAGCACGCCACAGACATACCGCAGATACTAGATTAATTTTAGTAGTAATCGACAGATTAATCACTGATAACAATAACAAAACGGTGTTAGTTGGACGCCACCAATGCATGCTTTAATGGTACTGTCCATGCCCCGACAGACGCTGTAACGGCAAATACGTATGGCTGGCTCCTCTTCCCTTCTCTATGGGTCACGTAGTACCACTTCCTCCTGCCTGCGCCCACCCGCTGCTGCTGTGAGAGCTTTCTCTGTAAAAAGAGTAGCCTGTGGGGCTCTGAATGCTTCACAGCTCTGCTCCTCCAAAAACAACACAAATCTCAGGAGTTCTTTCAAACCAGCCGTGTTCCAATGGCTGTCATCATGTTAAGCTGCATGGCTTTCACACCATGTAGCACAAAACAATATCTTAGGAACAGGGAAAGATTGGGGTGACCTACTTCAGTCTACATGCCATTCTCATCCGTTCAGTAGTAGTGAGTGTGGCCACTGTATTAGCCTGCAAGTCATCGAAGCCATTGCTATACTGCAAAGCCGAACATAGCCCAGAGTCTAATACCCAGTGTATGCAATTTTGTATTGAGGCTGCTTATATCATGAAAAAGACAGATATGGGGGGGGATTGTTACATATGAGCCATTTAGCAGGCTCTATTATCCGGAGCAATGCAGAACTGAGTGAGTACTTACTGGTTGGAGTCATACCCTAACCTGGACTTATAACCATCATGCTCTTACCAAGTGAGCAAGTGGGATTGTCTGATGACCATTCTGCCTGCCTCTTTGACTTGCAAGTCTACGACATGCTGGACTGGTCTTTCAATGTGTCGAGACAGACAGATTCTCGGACCAGTTAATAAAAATTAAATAAATCTGTGCTATGTTTGGGCACCGTTCTAAACTTTGGAAAATTATTCTAATTATATTGAAAATTATATTAAGCGAACTGGTTTATTCTAAACACCCGCAACAAGCTTATAATTATCAGCCAATTCTGGCCAACAATAACTTTAGCGCTAACTCAAGGTCTAATGTTGTCTCCATTGGATATCGTTCCTTTTCTTTCGCACCAAGACAATTAACAAACCAGAAAAACTCTGACATATGTCAAACAATATGTCAAAGCATCGAAAAAGCAGAGGTCTCACTTCGCCAGGAGTCCCACTGAGCCTGTCACCTATTGACGAACACACCAGAAGCAGCCAAAAACTCCCACACAGGCAGCCTCTCCAGCAGTCAGAGCCAGACAGAATCAGGCTTGCAATCCGTCATGATACCCCGCATTAACTATCAGCTAATAATATTTCTGTGGAAAAGCCTAGTCACAGGTCAGTCATTATTTCAAAATAACAACAGATGGTCCATCGTTTCGATGAAATAGCCAGTCACAACCGAGTGGTTTCACCACCTTATCACAAGCATGCTGTGTGGCTGTGTGAAAAGATTATACCGGCCACATTTTCAGAAACTTTTCACAAAGTTCCAGAGTACCGGAAAGTTTGGAAAAATTTTGCAACCCTTGTAAAAGATTGATCCAAGCCACATACTGGAGGTCTAGCTCTGTCCAGGAGCAGAGACACCATTCTAGGAGTGAGCATGCTATTGAAATGGACATAAGGGTCACCCTCTGGCAAACAGGGTGGAAAAGTGTACAGATATAATGCCTGAATGGAAGGATAATAAGCCCTGGTTCTCTTTACAGGGACCTTCATAATTCAGTTGTTTTCAACTGGTAGTGGTAACTGTTATTTCTAAAAGGCAGTGTGACCACAGTGTACGTTGACAAGAAGAGTCTAGACACCAAACCTACATGTACACACAGCAACAAACCAGGTCTGAAATGTAAATTAGTCCACACACGACTGACATTGCCAAAATACAACACAAAAGCATTGTACGTGGTTTCACTGTAGTTTTCGGTTTATATATATAACCCTGTCACATCTCTTTTTTCATTATTCACTCCTGATGGAAGATTATAAAACTGACAACTCCAAAAGATCACACCTGGAAAAGGAACTTGGATGGGGGATATTTCCAGACTATATCCTGACTCAAGAAAACATCCTTTCCTCTGATATGCACACTAAGTTTGAGTTATCCACGCTGCACCCAGCCATTTTAACTCTAGAAGAGAATGTCACATTACACACTGAGTTCTGTCCCTCCCTCCTTCAAGAGTCAAGAAAAGAATAGAGACGCAGCATTCTTTTGTTCAGGGTCCGTCTGAGTACTTGGTTACAGCCATACTCTCCCTCTCTCTGTGTGGCATCCAGGGTAACAAGCACTGGTAAGGGGTAAAAAGATACATTCCTGGGTTAGAGAAGCCAATCAGAGGGCAGAATTAGAGAGTTGACACTATAAAATGCCTAAGCCAGACTTAGACTTGTAGACAACTCTTTGTATCAGTCAATTCCAGTCAGAAGTGAGAGGGCAGACGTCACAAGCCCTCCTTTAAAATGTTTTGAAATTTGAAAACATGCTATCAATCTCATGCACAGTAAAAAGTTCCTTTATAAATACGTGAGGTTGAAAAAATGGCCTTGTTTTCTGAGGTATATTTATCCAGTGATTTGTCTCTGCCATGGCAGCCCGCTGTTCATTGAACAAGGGTGCTCTTTGGCCCAAAAAAGGGTTAGCACTGTTCTCTCCATTCTCTTAAAATAAATTCCAAAGGGTTATTTAGCTGTCAATATTCTGTTAGAGACAGAACACTTTTGGGTACTCTGTGGAATGGGTTCTCCATGGAATCAAACAGGGTTCTATAAAGACCTAAAAGGATTCTACCTGGACAATGTCTGAAAGTCTATTCCAGGGGTAGTCAACTCATACCCTATGAGATCCGGAGCCTGCTGGTTTTCTGTTCTACCCCATCATTAATTGCACTCACTTGGGGTCCCAGGTCTATATAAGTCTGTTCAGAGGGCCACAATGAAAATAACTACGTAGGTCCAGAGTTGAGTTTGAGGTGCATACTGTATGTTATAGTATTTACTTTTTTAACTCCTAATAGAACACTTGCAACTTGAACGCTAATTATATTGATTGCAAACAGCACAGTGGACAAGAATTTGTATTAGAATCAATCAATCAATCAAATGTATTATATATACATTTCAACAGCATGACCAGATGGACTGGGACAATCGGGGGGAAGAAATGGTGGAATGGCAAGCGAAATCGTTAGGCATCATTAGCTCCAACCAGGAGGACACTGGACAGGGACAGCTATGAGTCTTTCAGGCATGGTAGTCCTGATGTGTGGTCCAAGGGCTCATTATCCACCTAATTTTAACAGAAAAGGACGCAAGGAACATTTTGAGAGTACATTCCTTAGATTTACAAAGGATTTACAAAGGACAAGGTGAACTGGCACTATTCCCCAGGCACAATAATAAAGCAGCGGCTGAAACAGGGGCGTCCGGTGACACTGGTCCAGTATGAGGGTGACCCCGGACAGGGCACAACAGGCAGGAAGTCCCTCCATCCGATTGGCAAGCATCAAGCAGAAGGACACCAACCAACCGCAGCTACCCAGAATGCAAGCACATCGCAACATTTTCGGCAGACACGTGGCCTAGACTTTTGAAAGAAATCCCATTAAACTGCATATTGGAAATGGAAATGACTACTGCTTGATTAAAAGTGAACTCTCCTCACATGTCTCTCGTAGTCTACGCTTTCTAGTAGTCCACGCAACTAAATTAATACGAGTGTAGAATTGTCTCTCATTGGGTGGTGTACGCCAGTCTACCTACTGGCCTGACTAGCTGTGAGACAGAAGTTCCTGAGTGGAAGTCTATGAAGACAATAAAGACGACTGGGCTTGGGGGGTATAAAGCTTCTCCATACCAGACAAAGACACTTGTGTGTAGCATAAGAGGTCAGCAAACTGCCCTGTCATATGACCACCAGCTGAGCCAAGATCCTCTACATAAGAATTCGGACCTCAAATGTCACCAGCCCACACACTTCTAAATGTTTGTCGATGGTGTACCATGAGATCTACAGTAGTGGAGGCGTCTAAATAAACACAGCTAACCTGTCAAATATTTCACATCAAATAAAACCTCAGGTGCACAAAGCAGGAGCAATGACTGCTTAGCCATGTCATTGGATTCAAAGATGCCAAAGGATGATGATATAAACATTTCCACCTACAGTAAATTACACGAAAACAGCTAAGGCCGAACAAAGTTCATTTACTGTTTAGAAGATGCCCTGTGATCCATTGGACAGAAAAAAAAAATCATAATTCCGGATAAAATTATATTTAGTACAATTCCTTTGCATTTGATGACTGCCTGAAGTCTGCGACACGTAGATATCACCAGATATCTTCCCTGGTTATAGTGCTAACATACTTTTACAGCAGCCATCCTGTTTGTTAATGGGCATGTTAGCTTTCAGTATTCTCTTCAGCAGGTGAAATGCATACTCAATTGGATTCAGAACAGATGGGTGATTGACATGACCTTTCAAGAGCATTCCATTATTTGTCCCTGAAAAACTTGCTTTGGCAGCATGCTTTTGGTTGATTGTCTAGCTGCATGGTGAAATGCCAACCACTAAGTTTTGCACTTTTTAGGTGCATCTGAAAAGATATGTCTGTCCACACTCTAATGTAAATCCTTCTGCTGCTTTCAGTAATTACATCACCAATGAAGAGAAGTGCTCAGCTCACCAGTGAGTACTTTCTTCTTAATGTGCCAAAAAATTGACTTTGGAATGCCTTATGAGTTATCTGGCTCTTATCAATTTCTTCTAATTTATCTGCATCATGATGGCAAGCTAGAACTGGACCGACATACTTTGGTCCTCGTGTTGTTACACACTAGCATCCAACTCAAAATACAGAGCCAAGAATCAAGACTGCACATTGACAGATGTCTTGTGCATACCGCTGTGAAAGTATTTGAACCGCTTGTTCAAATACTTTGGTCCTATTGAGTAAGTGGGCAATGTACTGATATGTTTTAGCCAATATGGAGGAAAATACCCTCAAATGTTGTCCTCAAAACTCTGTGATAAGTTCGGAAAAGTTGAAGCCAAGCTGTTTTGCTTCTTCTCAGACTACTCGCTTAACCAAGATGCATTCGCAGGCATGCGCGCGCGCGCACACACACACACACACACACACACACACACACACACACACACACACACACACACACTCGCTGGAGGAGAACACAATCCCCATCCAACAACCCCAACTGACTATACAGGCCACCAACAAACCACAAGTAGGTGCATGAGTGTAATGAAACAAGGCAGCCCTGTTCGACTTTCCCCCATTTACGCCAGACTAGTGTGTGCTTTACAGTTGTGCACAAACATTAAACAAAACATGGCAACAAAGAAAAAATATAAACTGAGCTCTGTTCAAAAGTCTGCATACCCTTAGTTCTCAATGCTGTCTTTTGCCCCCTTTAGCATCAATGACACTATGCAGTCTTTTGTACTAGTGGTCTATGAGGCCCAGAATTATTGCAGGTGGTACAGCTGCCCATTCATCTTGGCAAAATGCCTCCAGGTCATGCAAAGTCTTTGGTGAACTGGACTTTTTGTTGCATTGGCGCAGTAAAGGCTTCCTTCTTGCAACTTGATCATTCAGCTCATTTTTGTCGTAATGTGCTCTTTGAAACAATCACACCGTCTCTTTCCAGAGCAGCCTGTATTTCTCCCGAGGTTACCTGTGGGTTTTTCTTTGTATATTGACAATTCTTCCTGCAGTTTTGGCTGAAATCTTTCTTGGTCTACCTGACCTTGGCTTGGTATCAAGAGATCCCTAAATTTCTTAATAAGTGATTGAAAATATATCATTTTTTCATCTTTATATATCATTTTCCATCTATTTAAAGTTCTATTACCTTATTACGCAGGTCTTTTGACAGTTATTTTCTGCTCCCCATGGCTCAGCATCTAGCCTGCTCATTGCATCCACATGAGAGCTAACAAACTCATTGACTATTTATACACAGACATTAATTGCATTTGAAAAAGCTACAGGTGTGGGAAATTCACCTTTAACTGCCATTTTCACCTGTGTGTGTAACCTTGTGTGTCTGTAACAATGCCAAACATTCAAGGGTAAGTATACTTTTGATCAGTACCATTTGCTCACTCAAAATTTTCCTTTCCAACTTTTTTGGAAAGGACAGAAAAAGGTGCAGTGGTCTCTTAATTTGTCCGGAGCTGTATGTGATATTGAATGGCTTCATATGATCACTATCCTTAAAAGCAATTTTTTGTTTGCATGATCAGTCATATTTTCAAAATCACACCACAGGGACCAAAATTTCACAATTCATGCCAGAGTATGCAAACTTGTGAACACAACTGTAAGCTGTCAAACGGCTACAGTAAAACTCAACAGAGTGCTAAAGGCAGAACTCAACTCAACATTTTGGAGTAAACCTAGGTCTGATTAACAGGCAGTACCTTGCTGATAGAAAATGTAAATAGCAAAACTATCTCCTGTAAAATGTATTGGGCATAATACTCTGCTTTCCACCCTGACCAGGCCTCAAACTGGTGTCCCTATGAATGTCCTCCAAAAACATTATACTTATTATTATTATTATACCATAACAAAGCATTAAATCTACAGTTAACATTCCCCTTTTACCTGTTTCAAAAAATCTCTTAAATATTACGTAATGTTATGTAAATCAATTTTGTGAGGACATACGTACACTAGGATAAAAATGACCTTCAAGGGCTCTGTTTAATGTTAAATAAGTAATGCAACTACGCCGTTCTAAGTAGTTGAGTCGAAAATAACTGCACAATTGTTCTGTCAGTCCTCCCATTAAATTCAGAGACAAGCTTTTTAAGAGCACAAAAATGGACTGGGACCCATTAAAATGTCATCCACAATCCTCAGCGTTTTCACACCATATTTCAGAGGTTGTTCAGATATAATATCGTTTTCTCAATAGGGATGAGCAAGATGTACCATCTTTCTAAGGGCAAAGAGGCATTTCTTTCTTTTTTGTGCAAAAATAAGGCAGATACATAATTACACATGTATCCAATACACCAAAATAATTTCAGATCCGGAGAGGGGATTCACACTGAGCAAAACAGTGTTCCTGTGTAAGTGGGGATTTAAGAAAGTACTTTCATGCTTACTTGGTCAAACTAAATAAATAAATAACATGGGAGATTTTTTGTAAGCTGCCATGTTACAGTTTGCAATTCTTGGATTGTGATGTCAATAGGCTGACAGTAGTTTGGTTCTCTGGTACTAGTTTGATTTTATGTTGGTAATTCATATTAAAATGTTAAAAGACAAAATGAACAACAGATGGGATGCAAATCTAATAACATCAAGGTGGGACATGGATTTTCACCTAAGCATTAACGAGTGTTGGTGTTAAAAAGTAGTGCAGATGGAAAATGTTAAATATTTAGTATTAACTTCTTAATAAATGCTATGCTACCCAAATATAGATAACTAATTGCTACTAATCTACTGTAGTCCTAATGGCCAATCGGACTTAATAGATCCATTACCAAAATACAATTTGGATGGTGTTATTTCTTAGCCTCTCAAAGCAGATAGTCATTGATCCATGTAGGTTTCAGGTGAATTACATTTTTAAATGTTAGACATTCTCACTCTGGCTGTATTCCAATTTGAAATACTCACTACAAGCCAGTAAAATGTGACTTACAGTCATGAAAACCCTGAGTTTTATGCCAGTGAATAAGAGTATATCACACCCCTAAAACTAAGGGTTTATAAAACACTACTGGTGAAAATAATGACTGTAATTATAAAATATTGATTTTATTTTGTAAAAGCCACATGATTAAATGTGGATGAATTCAAAAACATCCATCCATAATAAATAAGAACACAAAATCTCTTTGCAAGGCTTCACACTTAGCTGTGTGCTAACTCTGTTGGAAAAATGTGGACCAATATAGACAAAAGACCGGTATCACTGTAAACACTGTCTTTGCAGAATAGTACCAGTACATTTGAGTGTAGAATAAAAATCCTCCCTCAATAACAGATCCAACATTGGCCATTGTTTTACCTACCAAGGCAACACGGTAAGAAAATGTTGCCTCTATTTTCATGCTAAAGCAGATTATGTCCAATTAGAAAGTGCAGATTATGCTCATTCCTTGCGCTAGTTGTACAAGGCCTACTACAGGATGCACGTAACATGTAAACCTTCACTGAGTCAGCAAAACAGTCCAGTGATGACAAAACATTGTATGTGGTGTTTACTGTTCATATTTACTGTTATTCACAGATAAAGCTAGAAATGATAGAATATGTATTCACATTAACCACAGAGAATGTTTTCACTGACAAATTAATCAATGTCTTCCTTTAAATTCCTTCAAAGTCTTTCGTACAGAAGAGACTGGCAGGCCTGAATAAAACGTGTCTTGCTGTCATGAACAGAGGAGGTTCTGGACTAGTGCATCAGGAGGATATCGGGCCAGGCTGAACACAGACAAGTCTATAACTCTAGAGGAGGATGTCTCAGTATGAACACCAGGATGGATGGCTACTTCCTGACCATACTGGAGTGTCTTGATACTGGAGACCGAAGTTCAATAAGGCGAACCAGACAGTGGTAGGGTTTTAATTAAACTGGCCAGGGATGTATTTTAAGGAAATGAAAGTGGGACCAAACTGTGGTTTTGGTATGGTATTCTTGTGACAAATTCGAAAGTGGCACAGGGCCCGGCTGATAAAAGTGAAAGGGTCAAGTCAGCCAATTGTGGCTCTGGAAACATTCTAACGCAATCTCATGTTGAAACTAAAGCCACACTCCCAAGCAGATCGCTAGGCTATACGATACAAAGAAGAATTTATCATAAACAGTTGCTTTTTCAGGAATGTTAAAGTAAAAGCATTTAAATCAATTGCATGCCTCTGTCTTCTCAACTTCTTAATGAGATCAACTCACACAAATCCCCAAATACATGTTTTCCATCAAGACAGTATTTTGGAAATCCCTTTAATGAAAATATTGTTTTTTCTGAATTTATTCTAAGCAAAAATAATAATCTGTCAATCATCTGATGCAGACATTTTTGCGAGCAAAGAACTAATGTCCTACTACAGTTCACGAATACAATCTCTACAAACAGAAAGTTATAACAAGTGGCTTTCTAGTGGCTAAGTCATTCCTAGTTAACTGTCTACTGAACACAGAACACCCCGGGATCCGCTCGGTCTATCTGAACAATACATTTGATCCACTGGAATTCCACCAGCCTTCTGCATCAACTCAAACTATGGACCTGAGTGAAAGAGAGAAGGACAAAGAAAACCACCGCCGGTCTTGCTGCTGTCGCCACGGGGACAGTAGCAGGCTTGAACAGTTTGTCTGCTTCATGAACAAGTTCTCCTTACCATTGTAGCTCTCCAGTTCAGCTGCGTTTTCCAACTCCATAACTTCAAAACACCGAATTAGGCATGCTCCTCTCTACCTACGCCTGAGGACGTCCAACTGATTGAGGCTCCGTAACCGTAACCTCGTCTCCCTCCTCTCCCTCCTCTCCAAGCGAGTGGCGCTGCCTGGTTGAGCGGGGGCAGCTGTGCTGTGCTGTGTTTCTGGTTGCTGCTGTGTTACATCTGGCAGCCGTTCCAGGGCTATGACTGGGTTGAGCTCAACTCAGGGCCCCACTGCCAGCTCTCGCTGCTCGATTCTTAAAGGCACAGCACATTTTTCTCCCCCCATTCTTTTTCCTGATCACCATACACTAAACCAAACGGGGAATCCCGCCCACTTCACAACCCTCTCTGAGATCCTGCCCGTGGTGCTCAACCTCCTCCTCTGTGCAAACACGTGGGGATGCAGGGGGCACGGCTAGTGTGGCACTACTGAGCAGAAACGAGCAGTAGTTGATGGATTACACAAGATCAGCAGTGGATTTCTTTTTTGACTTCTGTGGTCATGGTTAGCCGGTATTACTGTGTGTCGTGAGGGGTCAGCCACAGGCAGGCCACAGGCCAAAACTGACACACAAGAGATTTGTTTTGCTGCTCCAATATATAAATAACATACACAGGTATTTAGCCAAACAAACACTGTAAAATCTCCAGGAATTATTTGTTTAATGTGTTTTAATTTTAGGATAATATAATTTTCCCAACAAATTAAATTAGCCAGTACATGACCATGTTTGAATGTACATGAGGTATGTTATTGATATATTATAATACAATCTCTTTTTGCCTTTGTTGTGGTCAGTTTGCATTTATAAATAATTTGTTACAGGAATCCTAATTATGTTTCCACCCCACAAATCATCCTTGTCAAAATAACTTGAACTGTGGCTGAAACTTGTTTCTTGCCTCTGGGCATTTTAGGAAAGCAAATAACAAGAAAATGTCTTAAAGTTCTGATTGAAAACTCCAGTCAGTGGTAAGGCAGGACAGCGGGCCAGCCTCACCCACATTTCAGTGAGAGACGTTGTAAGATCTACGGCTGAGTTTCCCTGACTCAGCACCATGCTGCCACCGTCTGGAAAATTACTTAAAGGGACATTGGGAAATGACAGTACAGAATCACTGAGCTACTCTGCTTTGCAAGCCAAAGAACACATTACGCGTCTCCACTGTTTAACACTTCCGGCCACATTGGCAAGAAGAAACTGAGAGAAACGGGTTCCAGTAATTGCTCACATGTAAACAACGGTCAACAACAACAAAATCATTGTACTGTCATTTACAAAATATCATTTTAAATACTTCTTACATAGTCTAATAATGCATCCAACTGCCGCAGATTTAGCATTTATGTGGTAAAATTAAAAGACCACGTACTGGACTGTCTGGTGCCACAGCACTATGTAGTAACGTGTTCAGGTCTGGTTGGTCGGTAGTAGGTGGAGGTTTTTACTCACTGTTTTCGGAGTGGTCTACGGGGGCGTGGCTGTCTGTGGGCACCGTGAGTGTGTGACGCAGTAACCACACTGTGATAGACTCAGCGCGGCGCTCCTGCAGCAGCAGCGGGTGAATCTGAAGAGCAGGCAGAGCGCCAGATAGTGAGAACAGCTTAAGGTCTTGTCATTATACAAAACACACTTCTGCAAGCACACAGTCGAGTACTGCATTTTTGGCTTTCATATGTCTAAAAGTTGTCGGCGAACTAGTGGTTAGAGCATCTGACCAGTTGCTACAATGAATGTGGCAAAGTGAGAAAATAACAACTGTAGTTTCCTTCACTGAGCACCGCAGTTAGCCTAATTGATCCCCAGGCGTTTACCGTTGTTGCTCCACACACCTCTCCAATATAAGGGGTGGGATTAACACGAAAGGCAGTAGGACATAGTGTTCAAACGAAAAAATATCATTTTTTCCTTTCGTGTCACATTTAAAATAAGTAGAGGATGTACTAGTAGGGAAATCCGTATTACAATTATTTTCAATCACGTTAATGGCCGCACTACGCTATTTGGAAATAATTCAATACCTCTTGTTTGTTCAGTATGAGTAGCTGACAGTCAGAAACGATGCAGAATTTATGCTTCCATATGGCAGGTTCAGTGAAAGGCTGGCCGCAGGATATCCAGTTAGTTGATGAGCTCTTCATATCTGCAAAACGTTTATTGACAAACTAGTTTATTGACAGACAGCGTGTGGATCCCACTTGAAATGCATTACATGTATGTATTAAGCATATCCTTAAAAGGATGACCACATATAGCCAAGTATACATGAAAAACATGCCAGCATCTCAGATTGTAAAGTGATGTGACCCACACAAGCTTATGCAAAGGTAACAATCAACGCATTCATTCACTTTTCCCACATGACAATAACATTGTGAAATGAAGGTAATCTTTCAACCCTCCACCTTTCGCGGTAGGACAGCGAGCTTTTTCTTGTGGCACAAAATGCCAGGTGACTCAAGCACATATTAACCGGCACCACGACTACGGATTTGAAGAGCCAACTCTACATAAATTGTTGTTATTCTACGCAGCACTTGGAGGCTGGCATGAGTTCCTGCTATTGCTGGCGAATGATGTGCTTTCAGTAATCCCCACTTTCTGGCAGATTAAGGTTACTACCAGGGTTCAAATGTCCACCATTATTGTTGTTCTCTAACGTACAATTAGAAATGGTGCTGTTGATAAAAAAATACTAATTTGACATTGACCTAATCACACGCCAGAATTTTCGGTCAGTGTTTGCCCATATTGGATTGGTGACATGTAAGGATGAGTGGTTGTTCACTTCTGAAAAAAATAAGTTACAGGGTTGTAACCTGAAGTATGGTTGCATAACTTGCTTGCTAACGAAAAAATAAAACAATTAGCTACAGATAAGATTGGTCTGTCTCACCAGTCGCCACGCGCAGTATACATGATTTATGGTTCCTACCTGTTTATATGGCATTTTATCACGCAGGTCAACAGGTCTTTGCTAACGTGCTGGCTAGCTATTTTAGTAATTGTACAGCTGCCGATTTTTAAGTAATTAGTAGTTACTTATAATTTCATCAGTTGTATCTAGGTAGTATAGTTACTATCCCCGTGGGTTGCTTACCTATAACCTTCATCCAGCCTTGAAATTGACATCTTGAAAAACGGGTCACCAAGTTATCCATATTATTTCGTAGCAAAGCGCCCGTTTCCCAGGGATAACGATTCAAAAATACAGTTGCGTTTTTCTCAGCTATCAATGATTGAGGCATGTAATCTGCTTTTAGATTTTCTCCCCACATCACCCCATAGTAAATACAAATGTGAATTCAGCGCGCGGGAATAACCCAAGGCAGATGTTCACTCTCACTTTTCCGGATCACGCACATGACACCCACAACTTAGTATGCTCTTCTGTCCGCATTTCACAGTCCACTAAGTAAAACTCTCGCTGTAAGAAAATAGGGCCGTGTTTTGACATGCTAAAGACTGGTCCTTAAACACCTTAATTATATTAAAGGATTAACTGTCTGGCTTGGACCTTGTTTAGATCTATTGTTTCGAGTTAGTCCTTATTTTTAATGTATTTAAATATAAAAAATATGTGGGACGTAGACGTAACTAGAGCAACATCTAATTTGATTGTCATTTTGACAATTACTACTCCTCAATTAATCCAAGTCGTCTTATGTTTTATGCTATTGTGCTGCCCTCTAGTGTCAATGCAGTGTGTTCATTGTTCAGACTAAAGCAGTGCTGACCAGTTATTTTACATATTCTACCCACACTTTTGCCTGTGGGTTGGTTAAAACAAAGCCGCTCTGCACGTTTGAGATTTATGTTTCTTTAGCTTTGGATGTTTTCATGCTACGTGTGGTGAATCTGGCAAGGATGATGAAAACCCCAGTGATGCTGTGCCATCATGTCAAATTGATGATACCTTTAAACTATGAATATACAGCTCTGGAAAAAATGTAAGAGACCGCTGCACCTTTTTCTTACCTTTCCAATAAAGTTGAAAAGAAAAGTTGAGTGAGGAACAGAAGCGTTACATTTTTAGTGGTCTCTTAAATTTAATCCTTCTGTTCATTGTAGTGGTCAAAACATTTTCTGGAGATGCATATACACCATCTTAATGTGCATTATGTTCTTTTCTACCTGTTGTATTCAATAACACTTTATTACATGGTGCTCTGGAAAACCAACAGGTAGGTTTTAGGAAGGATGAGGCTTTTTAAGAACCATGGTTTATAGATCACGTACTATTTTGCATTTGTATTCCTGTGTGAATCAATGTTCTGGGAACTTCACAGTTAACTCATTATATTAATTGAGCAAATACAACTTGCATACATCTCGAAATAATTTTTATTACATTTTAAAAGACCAAATAAAGATTCACAAAGAACAAATAAAGGGTAAACAATGCCCGATGAGATTTAACAGCTAAAGGATAATTTCATTTCTTCAGAAATGATTTATATTGCTCCCTGAAAGAGGACTATGAACCTAGAGAAACTGTAACACACGCTTCAGGTATCTTGTAACAGACTGCACAAATGTCTCTTAATTAATGTAAGTAGTTAGGACATTTGAGCTCATTATACATTTTTCCAATGAAAGAAACATGCTCACACGTCCCGAATACCTGCACTGATTTTTAGGTTGTGGTGGCTAAAGTTAGCAGAGGTTTGTACGTTTGTTTTAATACAACTATGGATTACAGTTTCTATTGACGTGTAAACTACTTTCAGTGTGAGAAATAAAAAAATCAAATGAGTAGAAAAAAGTGAAACTGTCCTTTAACATTTCTAACAACAAGCATTGGAAATAGGGAAAATATATGCAGTTTCTATGTACACAACTCTGGGCATGTTATATGGTAATGAAAAAAACATTACAGTCATTAATGTGAAACATATGTATTTAAAAGTTTAAATACCACTACCTATCCAAAAAGGTGTAGGCTGCATATAGTCTACCATTGACCTGTCACAATCTAAGTCAACCATAAAATATTTTATGGAGAAACCATAGGATTTATATAATGAATTTACTCATAAAATAAACAGCTTGTTTCAGAGTGAATACAGTTATACTGTAACTGAAATTAAAGTGAGAAGATAAATGGTTTAAAAAATGCTAAAGGGGAAACATAACAAGTACCTTACATCTTTGCTTATTAATAATACAATGCATATAGCATGTGACTTATGTTCACAAATGTACGTAGTAATCAATTATAACTATACGTAGGCTAAATAATATTTGGTTATTTAGTAACATCAATTGAAAAAAATAATCTTGCATAGTTTCAGATGTGTCAATAGTGCAATGAAGTAAATGGGGTAATGCGCATTAACAGGAATGTTTAAAGGAAAGCAATATTTATCTTTCATTAGGTACTGACATTGATTCACATTGAAATACTTTCTATATCATGTTCATTAGGTACAAACCGAAGTAAACTAAATGAAATGAAAAAGGGACTTCTTGGACAGTTTTTTCACTGAGTGAAAACATACAAACAGTTTCGCATTGCCCAATATATCGGTCTTGAAGCAAAACAGAAGTATCTATAGAGGCTAGGAATATTTGAACAAAATCTTTGGATATTGTGAGAGCATAAACCAAGACTCGCCCAGTCCATGGTTAAAGAGATACTCTAATCTTTTCAGATGTAAAAAAAAAAATCTTACAGTGTCTAAAAGTACTATGTTAAAATAGGTTATCAATCCTCTACGTTGAATTTTCATAAAATACAACAGTATTGCATCTACTTAGCCCAACTACCCAAGTCAGCATATCTGACTTAACAGCTAGATGTGAGTGGAAAACCAGGAACATTATCCAAAATACTTGCAATATTTGCTTTGGTCACTTGTGCCCTAACCATACTCTAAACACATTTGAAAATTTTGACAAAGGAAAAAAAATGAATATCTACTAATAACATCACATGTATTTATATTGTATTTAAAACCATAACACTGCTTTTACAATTGGCATCACAGTGCGAAATAAACCGATAAACTGCGTTTTCTTTGTATTTAAGGGGGACACTAAGTTAACCAAGGTATAACTTGTTACAAGTTAAATGTGGCTTAGATATGGCATATTGCTGTAAAAGATAAACTGTTTTAAACAGATAACTAAAATATAATCTTAAAAATAATTAGAGCATAATATTATTGTCAGTCACCATAGTTGAATTTAAAGGCAATGACAGGCCACATTAGTAGTGCTCTTTTGGAAGCTTTGCTGCCTTCCTTCAGAATCAGTGTTCTTTACTGGACTCTTCAGCCATATCTCATTACTTCTGCAGTGCCATCATCAAGTCTTCTACTTTAAGTAGCTTTAGAATAAGACAAAAGCAAACATTTTTCCCGACTGTGTTACCAATCAAAAGGCTCATGAGGAAATTTCCTAATTTGTTGAACAGGCAATGTACCTACACTTCTCTGGTTGTATTACAAACGAAAAGTTTGCAATAAAATACAGCTTAGCTATGGTGGAAGATAACTATTTTTACTTTTAATATTATATACTAAAGTAGGGAGTACTGTAAAGCAAGAGGAAGCAACATCAAACATGAAATCACCACAGATTGGTAGACCTAGCTTGGCCAGTCCAGCCCATGATTCCCCTCTTCCAGCCAGTTGGGCCGGCCAGGTCAGTAGGGTGTGGTGCCCTCCCACTCCACCAGATACTGCACCTTCCCCTCCGGAGTGACCCTGCGGGCCAGAACCTGGTACTTCTCTCCGCAGGTGAGCCGCCCCGCCGCCCCAAAGTAGTTGGTGATGGAGGACTTGAGGTGGGAGAGGGATGAGTCATCCTCGCTGATGCTGTCAAATGTATGGCTGTCGATGGCGCTGTCCAACATCCCAGAACCAGCCTCGTCTCCTGGTAGGCTCAGCTCGCTCCCCACCACCTCCTTCCTGGTGGCCAGCACTGTGTAGTTAGTCGTGGGCAGTTTCCTCTTACGGCTGCCAACGTTCTTCCTGCAGCAGATGAACAAAACAGGTCTTCGAGGCATGTTTCAAATTCAGCACTTTTTCTGTTTTATTGACAGCGTCTAATGACCGTGTTCTTGAAATCAGCAACCCATTGAAACAATAGCAACCGGAGTTCCCTGTATTAGAGGGCCAGATCACTGATGACGATGAGGTCAAGAGACCTGTCAATGTGGCGCCAGGAATATCATCCCTCCCCCAACGTCAGGAAAACAAAGGAGACCAAAGGAGGAAAGGAAGAGACCAGTACTTCCCAATTCACATCAACAGGACTGACGTGGAGTAGCTCAGTTTACACCAATTGACAAAAATTGCAAACTACATTTGTGTAGAAATTGTGAAGAAGTCATGAAGAAAGCCCTCGTTACAGTCCCTTACCGCTTCAGGATGCTGAAAACATTAAATGCTGGACACTCAGATCCTCAATTAGAAATACTGCTGCACTTTCATCTTGACAGGCTGCATCACTGGACTGTGAGCACCAGTACACATTTTGAACACAAGGTGCTCACTCAAGGACATTTTTCTTTACAATTCCTTACCTCTGCATTTTAGGGAAAATAAGACCCTGTAGTAAGCATTTTGCTGTTTTCCCTTGTTGTGAACAAAGCAACTGAAGTTGGTTCAACTTGACATTCTGAGGTTACAAGCATCGTCCGAATCAGCCACCAGGGGGAGCTGTGGTCCTTTACATCATCTATCCTTGGATGTTTATGCAGGCCGCTTCTTAGTGACACATTAAGAAATAGTCTCAAAATGACTACAAACAAATGGTGTGAAGATTTTTAAGAGTAATAAATGACAATGGAATCAGAGAGATGGATTCCCACATCAGATTTGGTTTGGTTTCTTTATACCAAAGAAAATTGACATTTCAGAGCCCACTCAATAGGTCATTACAGTGACACATGTTGGTCAGCCAGGATCCAGAGAGTCAGTGGAAAACAGGTAGATACTAAACTGGCTACAGCAAGGAGGGCACAGCCAGGGCCAAGCTCCCTGTCACCCAAACACAATCTGCCTCCAAACATACATGCCTTTATTTCCTCTACACAGCGAAGAGCGTCACGCAGAGGATCTTAATGAGAAGCCACATCTAAAAATAAACAGGCTAAAGCAGAGGGATGAAATATCAGTGGTAGAGGGGTTGGTGAGGTGAAATGATGCGTCTCATCTCTTGACACACACCTCTGGGCACTGCTCTCAGCTGATCTCCCAGGACAGCCTGTGTGTGTGTGTGTGTGTGTGTGTTTAGGCAATGCCTTAGAGGACAGATAGGCAAGGCAGCGTAACATTAGTGTAAACATCATCACAACACAGTTCTCTGTCTTCGAGCCAGAGGAGAGGAGGCACTTAAAGCACCCCTGGGACTGCCACCAGCAGGAAATAATAATCTTACAAAAAACATATCATACTGTAGAATCTTCTGAGAGAAGGATCCAGCACAGAGAGTAACAAAAGACAGTCAATTAAGAGCTCAGGGATGATCACAAAATAGTTGCTTGGCTCCAGACAAAATGACAAAAGTCTGAAGATGAACTGGAGGCAACTACATGAAGTGTATTATTGTGGTGTGATGTGTCGCATGGTTGGCTCTCAACGTCTGGCATAGGACCAGAGGAAAGTGTCCGTTTCCTGTCAGGGGCCTTCTCGTGGGTTTAAGACACACTCCACACAGGGGAGCAATGTAAAACTAAAATAACCAATGAAAGTGGAAGAATAGAAACAAAAAGCATAACCAATTCTCTGGCCTTTCCACCCAACAAGCCCTGCGCATGTGGCCACCAAGATGTTTGCCAACAAACCTGAAAACCCCTGTTACAGTTCAGGCACAGGTGTGTAAAGACGTAAACGGTAGAATGTCTTGGCCCCTGTGGCCTGTACCTGAAATCATAGGAGACACTGGTGGTGGCAGATCCGGACGTGCTGGCAGCGTCTGTGGAGTCCAAGTCCAGGCTAAAGGTCCGTCCTGAGCTGGTGCTGAGGAGTAATCAACAACGACACATCAGTGCAACTACCGGAATTATAGCACTAAAATCCTAGTGCTAATCGGAGAATCATGGGACTTTGTTACAATGACCCTTAACCCCTCACCTTGGGTCTGGAGGTCACTGTCCTGAAATCATGCCAGGTTACAAGAGAAATCAAGTCTGATTATCATTGCCTGATAAGAAATCATGCTAGTTAGATCTCAGGTCCCAACAAGGATAGAAAACAAGTATATGTCTGAGTGTGTGTGTGTGTGTGTGTGTGTGTGTGTGTGTGTGTGTGTGCCTGAGAGAAAGTACTAGATTTTGCTAGAAGGAAGTTCATGCAATGCTCCAAAGCCTGCTCTCACAAAATCCTCATTAGCCGTTTCTCCTCAAGCTCAGCTCAGGTGCTTCAGAGTTCCCGATTCTCATAGAAACCTCTTGTTGAGTCTCAACAACCCCCTAAGTGTTTGCCTTTCTTTTATTATTCAGCGCTGTTTGAGAGATGATAACCTTTACAGGAAGGTGTAATTAAATCTCTTTGTTCAGCACATTGATGAAAATCATCAGAGGGGGGAGAAAACAAACACTGGCAGAAATGGGTCTTTCAAAGGGAAATGCTTGGAAATGGAGATTTGTTAGGACCTAGATGGCAGGGAAGTCAATGTATAATGTCTGCAGCACTACAGGCTTCATTGGAAATAACCTTCACTGTGAGTTCAGTTGAGACAAAAGTGTCTCGTTTCCTGGACACAGACTAAGCTTAATCCTAGTTTTAAAAGAACTTCAAATGAGAAACCTCCACCAAACACGATTCTTAATCCAGGAAAAATGTCAATCAATCCGTCAGATGAAAATGTTGAATATTCAAACTATTTACCTTTTGAGGCTCTGCAACTCGTCCAACGTGAAGTCAAATATGTTGGCCATGTGATGGTTGGTGCTCCAGGCGGAGGTCAGGTCGTTCTGTATGAATAATGTTCACACAGAATAATCATCAGTCTGTTCTATATGTTACACTATGCCATTATAAAGTGAGAAGCTAGTGTTCTGGACGCTGGTCAGATGAATAACGTAAAGTTCGTGTGTACTGTTCTAATTGCTTTGGTAACCAGTTTCTAACATAAATAATGTACCTCTGGGATTTGTTATTTATCCTATATATCATGGCTATAGGCTACATCCAGGCATTCTACATGCATAAGAAGCCCTGGCATATTGGCCATATAACAGAAGCCTCCAGACATTAATGCTTATATTCTATGTCCATATTTTAACCGGATCATTACTCAGCGGTCAGAGTTTCGCTGTTTGAGCAGAATTTGCCTCGGGAACCAACAGACACCGCATTGCTCACTAAGATCTAGTATGTAATCCACATTGAGTAGATCCATGGAGAGAAAGGGTGATAAAGACAATGACACACAAGGACTTCCTGGTAGGTGTTACAGGACGTCTGGGCACAAGGCGACAGAAAGAAGATACACTGTTCGAAGAGGGACAGCGGTCAGATAGGGGACACAATAAAACATGTTTAAAGAGGAAAAGGAGAAGGTGTAGGAAGAGGTATTCCAGCAACGTTAATAATCCTGAAAGGGAGGAAAGAGTAAAAGCAGCAGATTTACAATACAACAGAACGGTTCCGATTGACACTGTACACACTTTCGGTAGTACAGAATCTATTCTACGGCAGAATAACTGCAAACGTCACAAAATGATGTCATACCTCGGCATAAACAACAGAAAATGGAACTGTCATCATCACAAGACCAGTATATCAACAACCTGTGCTACTCGACAGAAAGTGTGGGCATTGTGATGAGATAACATTAGTCAGTCGGCCTCTAGAAATTAAAAGAGACTACTTCAAATGGTTGGTAACAATTTTGCTCCCTACACTTACAAGTTGTCTCCCACGTTTTACACAACGTTCACGTCTTCGAGGCTAACGGCATGCCAGGCTCACTGTTACCTGCTAAGTGCTTGCATATGCTTTGAGGCAAACCGCCTGTATTAAAGTCAAATCAAATATTAGAAATATCAGAAAGTTAGTCACACGGCAGTCCGTTGAGGAGTGCCCCCCGGCCCGCGGGCCGAATGCCTCTCGGCTCGTGGGGTACCCCTCATTAAAAACTCCATGGATTGCATTGATGCATTCTTCACAGCAACGGAGTAATGCGGTTAAAAACATGGCACTCTCTGTCATTTAGGATGAAAACTTATTTTCAATTCACGCCAGCCAATTTAACTGTAGCTTTTGAATGGTTTTCCCTTTCAGCTATTATTACCCCTTAAATGAATGGGAAGATGTCAAGGAGACTGTTCTATTTAACCGCAAAGGCAAAAGCATTCACTACAGGGTGTCAAGCTCTGCAACAGAGCCAGCGCACTGGGATACATTTGTAGCCCAACATGGTCAAGACAGACACAGAACAATATTGGCATGTTGTTTTTCCTCACAAAAAACACTACACTTGCATGAATGCTTAGAGAGGTCCAGAGATCCAGCAATGCGCTGTTTTTAATTTTCAGCTATAATATGATTGCCGTGTTATAAAATCAGAAAACATTCTGTTTCTTAGCAACAAGCAATGTTCCTTAATTAACAAGGTAAATTGCTTTAATGGTTACTGTTTGTAAAGAATGTTGTGTAATTATTTGGTATCATGTCAAAATTCTAAATTCAGGTATCTTGACATCCTCAGTTGAAACAGCAGAAAGGTGATTGGCAGGACTGGAGTGAGATGTTTTGAGCATAAGTGTGGATAAGAGACATTCTAGGACTCACATTTGGGATGGCATCCTCCAGCAGCCATTTTGACCTTTTCTTCCTCCTCTTCTCAGAAGGGAGAGAGCTAGAAGAGAGAAAACTTTGACTTTCTAATCACACTATGAGAATTGACTGACAGTTTGACAAAACCTAACAGCATTCAGTTCATCTGTCATTCTTTACTTCTCTAGTAGGACATCACAGCCATCACAGCTAAATGAAGACGTCCCTTTTGAGATGTTTGTTCTCAGTTTGGGGGAAAGTTATGGGGATTGAATTGATGGAGGTCCCAGAAAACATTCAGTTATCTCAGGATGTATTGGCATCTGTCATGAAATGAAGCAGCACAAAGAGTCATATTTTGGACTCAAACATAAGGGGGAGCCGTATTGTACTTTTATTTCAGCACAGTCATTTCAATGACAGGTGTTATATATATATATATATATTTCTTTTTCAAACATGGGTCATTTGCATTCACTTTTGCTCCATTTCATGAGGTGTGACAAGACGTCTTGAGTTGACTGTTTTTTTTCACACATCTCTGTCAGAAATGAACCAGAAAATGATCTGAACTACCCTTTTCCCAGAAGAAGTGATTCACATCACCACAGCGTGAAATACCTGCCCGAGCCTTTCTTTCGTCCTCTCCATCCCTCGTTCTGGGCCCTCTCCGGGAAGAGTTTGGAGGGAGCGTTTGGTGGGACACGGGTCCTCAGGCGGAAGATGCACTTTCTCTTTTTGATCTCCTTTCCACAGAGAAACCTGGAGCAAAAGAGGCGGTGAGAGGTCATGGAACGTAAAGGAGTTGGGATTTCACCTAGTAAGCGTTCAGCCAAGGAACAGGTCGGTCATGAGCAGCTTTACACTTCGTTGTTCAGAGATGTTTTAGTGAAATGTCTTACTTGCTCTTGTAGTTGTTCAGGGCATCAAGGAGATGTTGGCCTCTTTCTGTTGGTGGAGTGTTGGAGAGCTATGGGAAATATCAAAACATCTGTCTGAAAAAAACATTAACATCCCTGAAAAAGATTACCCATTTTTCAATAGACAGCATTAATAAATTTCCTTTCCAGATAAGTATTTAGATCAGCATTCAGTTGTGGTTCTGACCTTGCCTAGCTGAAAATGCTCCCAGTTGTTGCTGACAAAGTGGAGGATCTCTTCTAGCTCAAAGTATTTCTTCTTACTCTGGACACCCAGGTTGTAGAGTGCCAGATGCACTACATCCACCCTGGATAAGAAAACCAGGACACAGGTGTGAGCTGAACTCAATATACTCAGAGGAAGTGACAGAACCAAAAGGTATGTACAATATGTTTAAAAAAAAAAAAAAGAGTTCGTTTGACTGTCGAACAGGTTTTGTTCACCTTTGCGATTAAAATGTATACAATGCATATCAGACAATAAGTGAGTTTCACTCTGTTGGCCTCATAAATAGAATTCACGTTTATACACTAATTCAGTAAGACTTTAGGTATCACTTCAGCACAGCACATACATTTCACACATTCTTGCCTTTAATATAACTAAAGAGATGCTGTGAGAATTTGGAATTTTGGTTGTTATTCTATTTCTTCAGTAACACGGTCATAAATACCCTTTTGATATCACTGCGTACAGTTTGGAGATAACTGAATATAGCTCCCTTTACACAATCACTGGAGGTCTACTCAAATAGAAGCCACATAGTGGTGTTGTTGATTTTCTAATTAATAATAAGTTAAAACAACCCGTGCAGTGAACAAATTCAAACGTGTTTGCACAGTTTCTATTTATTTACTAAATTGAACAGATAAAAACAGTAAACGTGCAAAAGTTTGGGCAGGCTTCCAGTTAATCCACTAGTGTTATTTTCCTGTGAGGTCTCAGAAATGAATTGACTAGGCCTTAATCCAAGCCAGGTGATTCCAGAGTTTAATCAGTTGTGGCTCCACACTCCACCACTGCTGGCTCCTCTAAGCAGATGTTGTTACCTTCATAACACATAGAAAATCAACAAAACCTGTCATCTGGCCCCAGCTGCCCAAATGTTTGCATCCCAAGGTAAGTAGTAAGAGTATACTGGCCAGTTACCATCGCAGTGCCAAGCGCTTGACATACTCTACTCCTTTATTACACACGGAACAGATGAACAAATAAAACCTGGAAGGAAGAGTAAGAGAGATCAGAAAGGGAAAAGGCTCAGGTCACACAGCTAGGGGAAATCCAAATCAATACACCCTTGGTCATATTGCTACACCCACCCCTGACATGGGGGGGGACTTTCAAGGCTACAATAATTTCCCCCATCTTCCCAGGATTTGCCCTGAACACGGGAACCCCCCACCCCAAAAATACAATAGCTTCTGTTTGATAGCAATTCCACATACCGGTCTCCAAACATCATGGACTCCTGTAGACACTGGATACAGGCCTCGTGAAACCACTGCTGACAACGGAAGCACTGCAGCATCTTCAAGTACCACCTGGGTGAAAAGAAGAACGGCGAATGACAAGCATCTAAATGAAATAAAGCCGCCCCTCTCGTTTAGCTGGAAAATGGGGAAATGGATCACAGACGAGTGTATCTGTACACGTAGCGTATTGCCACCACACTCACTCTCCCGGTCCTCCGCAGTAACAATAACACTGTTGGTGATTTGTGCGGTGCTGAGAATCCCACTCCAGCTCATCCGGGTTGTAGGTGAGCACCTGCTTCATGGCCTGCAGAGCCTTTGCTATGGGGCCCTTTTTCAGAGCTCCCCCTTTCTATAAAAAAGACACAGCCATATCAACGTGGTTGGGCAACAGGACGATGCTTAGTAAAATACGTCCTAATGAAATTAAAGGAATAAGAAATGATCAATTAAGGTCACTGGTTAGTCATTAAGTGCCTTAACCTGGTCATTTAGGTCCTGATTAGGCACTAGGGCTGCACAATTAACCAAATTATATCAGAAATTACGATACTGACATCACCAACTCCAAGAAAAGGTGAGACGCGTTGGCGGGCCAACAGGCACGCATGATCCATAATAGGTTCCCTTGCAGGCGCTGAGGTAATTATGTAGATAACTTTAATACCTAGACTAATTTTGTTCAATTACTTGAAGGTCCTAATTGGGCTATTTCTAATGACACTGTGTGAAATAATGGTCTCGAGCAGGCTTATTTATAACATGCCCATTTTAGCGAAATTAGAATATGGGCTGGATTCCTAATGCAGACTGTGATTTTGTAAAATATTGTCAGTTAAATCTGGCAAACCTGATCTGAATAAAGTAGATGTATCCAAATGAACTAGTTCCTGGGATTGTGAGTGACTTTTGGCTACAGACACAACATTTTCAATGAAACTATGAGGTTGTTTCTCTATTTTGGTTAGGGGCTATGTGATAACAGTTTATGGTCATGTGAAAATATATGCACTATGCAGGCGTCTCCCTTCTGCGGAATCTTCCGCAAGCAAATCGCGCCCTGTCATGAGACGATATTAGAGAATACCCAGCTGGCTGGCTGAACACATGTAACAGAACTATGTTTAGTTAATGAAGCCCTCGCTCTGACATGCATCTGGCTTCGAGCTATTAACTATTTTTTTGCCTATCAATAATAATTTTTTGGTTCCCATGGATACTGGGCAGCTAGTAAAATTGAGTAAGCAACCTACTTAATCCTGCAAGCAGTCATAATACAAATTACATTACTGTGACTTATGTTCCCGTTGCGCCGTCGAAGAGCAAGTTGTTCTATCAATATTACCCACCCGCACAGCTAAAGCAAAGATGCACCTCCTGCAAAACCAAGGTGACAATTCCTTTGAGGTTTCCACTTGGGGAAGGTGGCACTGCTGGTGGTAACCTAGTGAAAAAACAAGGAAGACCATGAAAACATAATGCTTGCATCCAAATAAATGAGTCAGCAAATGGATGGATTCATTAAACAGCTCTACTGCCTGCATGTTTTCCTGAAGGGGGCACCCAACCTAGTCTGGCAGCTTTTAATCCTCCCCAGTTTTAACAACATATTTTGGAAAGTCAGGGGGCATGGACTGCTAAAGCCATTGATGACTTTAGGTGCCAAAGCAAAACTAACCCTACCATACCACTACACCCTAAGGACAGGATCTTGCCCCGCCACTACTGTGGCCCCTCCCTCATGGATAACATGGTAAACAGCAGAGGGACTGTGTCTCTTTAAGACAGACATGCACGGAAAGTACTTGGTTTAACGTACAAAGGGTTGAAATGATGTTATGAGTCAGAGAATTACTGTGCTCTTCCTTTGTCCAACTGAACATTTGTCTTGTTTCAATTTCACACTCAATGACCTTTAGCTGATGATATGATGTAGTTAGTCAACTTTTCATGGAGTTTGACTGATGTACACTCCTTCTGCACTCCATTTTGTTCCAGTACATTTAGCAAGTAAAAAAAAACTGTCCATGGTTTTAGAGTGTCAAATCATGAAAGACTTAGAAAAAGTTTCCTTTTTTATTTGCCAGTAGTCAACCCGATTAGAACAGTAAAACATTTTAATTGTCTTACCCAAGATCTCCTATGTCACAGGTTTCAGCCAAACCAATCTCACTGTTAAAACCACCTGGCTTATTATGTAATATATTTAGCCCAGTGTACCGTAAGAGACGAGATCTCCCACTTCAAGTATCTCTTTAAGTGTAGTTAGACAACAGTGACTCACCTATTCCACATTTCCCACATATCAGGATCTGATTGTCGGACCCCAGCACCATTTCAAAACAGACAGAGCATTTTGGCTTCTCCCCCGGAACTCCAGCTACAAGTATTGGCAGAGAATGCTACCATTAATGTACACTGACTTGAATATCCGCTAAAACGCAAAAACATACCAAGAAATCAACAAAGAACTGCATTTATAAAAGTATATTTCTCTTTTAAATTAAGTGTAATTTAGACAGTTGTAGACTTTTTTGAAAGGCTTAGTCCACTTAAGAAGAATGTAAATAAATCATTAAGTGGCCTCACTCACCATGTTGTATGTCTTTCCAGAGAACCCAGAATTTAGAATTATCTTCAAAAGTGACAAAGCAGCTCTGCTTGGAGGTACTCACCTTTAATGGAGAACAGATAGCATGAGGAGGGGGGCAAACTGTACGACGAGCATCATTCCAGAAATTATGAATTGCATTAGTCATAAGACACAAGTAACCACTGAGGCCCATCAATATAAAGAGAAAACACCCTGTCATGTCAATACACATGAGCAGTATTCTGACAGTTCTTATTGCTATAAAGATATGAGTCAAAATCATTGCGTAGCTGCATACTACTCAATTTTTATCTTTGTATCAAGATAGATCATCTATTGTGTTGTCCTCTTACTCTTTGGATCTTCCCCAGGTAGTACAGGCCGTCGGACCAGCGGCACAGCACATACTGTCCCACGGTCAGGCTGCTTTCCAAGTCGGTGAAGCTCCGCTCCATCTCCCTCTTCTGGGGTAAATGCTTGACCTCCAGCACCTCCTCCGGCTCCCCAGTGCAGAAGCCATCTCTGTAGGACTCCAACATGCTGCGGCTGGGTTGCTTAAACACTACAACACTCCCTAGGGCAATTAGGGGTTTAGGTGGTCAACAAGGAAGCCACTCTGTGTCCTCATAAACACAACACATGGTTGAGACGCCTGCTCTGTGAACTGTCATATGTATTAGCTACATGTACATACAGGTGGACTGTTAGGTTTCATTTAGGAAATTCCTGAAATGCATAAAGGTACAATAACATATATTTTAGAGAAATGTGATATGCTCATGTATGCACATCTTGACATTCAGCACCTTCAACAATTTGTAAACACCCCACCCAGGTTCGTTTGTAGCCTGATGACTCAAAACGAATCTAGGCAGCCTTTACATTTGAATTTGACTTGTCAACGCAGTCGCAGACTGCAGCACTTGTGCGAGCCAAAAAATGTGACATCCAAACTGGAAGATATTCAACTTTACAGTAGCAACTATTGAATGTAACTTATCAAACTGGTAACAGAATAGTACAGTAGCTTTACTAATTTAAGTACAATCAATATGATGGGCATTTCGCCAGCTCAAAGTTAAAAGTATATATTTTTCATCAAATATGATCGGACACTTTCGCATCTCCTCCATTGCACGTATTCTCACTCAAATCGACAGTTTGCCAAAATATGCGAATTAGCAAGTAAACTTGTAATTTACCACAGCAGAAGGGCTTGAGAGTTCGTACAGTAGCTGCTAACTAGCTAGCTAGCCTGCTAAACTGCAACTGTCAAGACACAATGCAAAGACAATAATCTGTTGCTTGCCTAGTGTGTTTCGCATGCTATGCATATAGGGAACGAACAAATTTAACACGGCATATTAATAGCTAAATGTTATCTATCAATAATATTGTTTGACAACGTAATAACAATAATTTGCGACATAAAAAGTAAGACGAGATGCAAAAAATACATAAAAATGAGTTTTAATTTACCGTTAGCTGTAATAATGTATCTGGACTTTTCTTACCGTCTCAGACTTCCAGTCCAGACTCGATGGAACTCGAAATAACGTTGCTGCTGTTGGGTAACGTTCCATTCGCGAGGAGTTGTCTCTTCTTGCAAATATGTGTACAGGCGCTAAAGTTCAAACTATGCAAGTCGCCATTTTTCACTTTTTCCCGCGAATCATTTGCGTTTTTAACATAACCACATCATCATTATACAGGAAGTTCCAAATTTCCCTTGCAGCAGAGCATCAACTTTCAGTTTTCTTCTTGTGAACCTATACGTTTTTCTTAATCTCTTAAATGCCATATGTTATTATAACCTTATCATGTAATTTCCGGTATTGATTACACTATATTTTGGGCTACCTTCTTTACCATCAGTCATCTTCATCATTGTCATTAGCCTCATATGTCATATTCATACTTTTTGTAGCGAACTTGGATTCTGAAATGCCTGCAACATATGTAAATGTAGGCTACTGTTTAAAACCATTCATGTTTCTGTACTTAATGAACAATACGTTACCTGAATGTTATTGTATTGGCCAATAGTTTGTAAATAAATCTCAGGACATATGTCCCATTCATTTGGGTGGTTTTCATTGCTGGTATAGGATTTACTATACCAACAATGACATACATTGACAGATTGCTCATAGGCTATATCTTGTTTATTTTAATTTACTGTCAAGCAGAAAGCCTGAATTCCATAACGCTACCTTCTCTTAATGTTTCTAATGAAACTATGCAGAGAGGAAATCTCTGGGAACAACTGAATCTCAGTTATCAAATTAGCAAAGTTAATCGGCCATTTTTTTATATATACAGTACCAGTCAAAGATTTGGACACATCCATGCAACTTATAATAAAATATATAAATATATATGTTTGGGTGTGTGTGTGTGTGTGTATTTTTATTTGGGCAAAAAGAACAGTATGTCTGCTTTGAACCCATGATAAAGAAAAACATGTGTACCAAAAACGGTGGCGGAGACAACTGAATCACTCTACAATATGATAATTCTATACATTCTATTCTATATTTCTTACACCAGTTGTGCTATAATATCACTGCTGTAGTAAAATCTGGATTTAAGGGTTTTATTAGGATCCCCATTATAATCTGCCCAAAAATAATTATTCTGGGGTTTATGCAATCACATAATATAAAATATTAATAAACATGTTTTTTACAAAGACATAAAGTTCTACAAGGAACAAATATAACATTAAATAAAGAATAAAAATAGTAGAATTGTTCATAATATTCAAAGTCTATCATTAGATTAAACCTTGAGCAAATAGGTTTAATTACAAAATGTAACTGTGAGAAACTCAGAGTGAACATGCAAAAAACCCTCTTCCTAGGCTTCCACAAGAAGGCCTGTATATCCGAACCTCATATGCTCCGCAAACACAGTGAACTACCTATCACAATCCATTGACTCAGTCCATCTCCCAGAATACAATAATACTTGTACATACTGCTATACTCTTCTAACCCCTTTCAATCGATCCAAAAATATTGTGATGTGGTTTAATTTAAACGAGAATGGTAATTAAGTAGAATGTAGATGCGTATATAATTTCATCGATTTGCAGGTTTTTTCTAATTGTTACCTGAAAATGCTTGGTGCCATGACATATTATAACAACTGCCTTTTTTGCGCTTTGTAGCAAAATAATCATTGGTCTGTTGTATTATCATTTATATAAATGGTTGTCATTTTCACAGTATTATATCATATCAAAACTATTTGGGGTTTCTGAAATTATTATTGAAAATGATCAATGAAATTACATTTCGAAAGACAATCGAGAACTATTGATCTTGGACGTGATCTTAACGTAATCTAATAACCAACAGTTGGTGGGTTAGCATAATTGCTATTATTTTCTGTCTCACTCATCTGTGAGACACTATTAAGGCATGGCTCAGGATGAAGTGTCAACAACACACTTGATGAAAATTGTGTTGTCTTTACAGTATGCATGCTGGAGCGAATGAAGTTTACTAAGGGGAAAGAAAAGCGGACAACCACTGGCCACATTCATATCTGAAACAGGCCGTTGGAAGGATGAAGACGTTAGGTCAGGTCTGAAGGCGTCAATCACATGTTCTCTGTGATTCTGATCAAGCAGGAAAAAGGTGACCTGGAGAGGTAATAAGCCCAATTAGACGTCACCATGTCTAACAGTGAATTGTATGAAAATGTCACACCATGCAACAATCAATGTATGCTATTTCAGAGAGAACCTCACCTTGTGCTTAAATGGCCACGAGAGAAGGGAATCATACTCCCCCTTCATGATCACAAAGAAAAGAGAGATATGAGTGCCTTTTCCCAAACCATCACCATTCAGGTACAGCCTCATGCACACCTTGAATCCATACCTGGATGTGTAGAACGCTAGGAAAAGAAAAGAAACAAACAGTCCCATAAACTTCTGCCTGTGATTCCATGGACAGAAATAATGTTCGGAGGGAACTCTCCGTCCCTGTGCGGCTAATGGAATGTTACAACAAATCAACTCTTTAATAACTAGTTTGTTAAATTGACAGACTTTCTGATTTGTGCATAGATCAGGCTACACTGCTGTTCACCACGGTCTCCTTTGTTTTTGGTGGTTTTGAACAAAATACTGTACCTGGTGAGTACAGATTGGGTCTATTCCCATGGCCTGAGATGGCCTCCTTCATTTTGGAGTTCAGGTCCGAGAGCCTCCAGATAAAGGTGCCATCGTAGGAGACCTCCTGGTGTGCAGTGAGGCTTTGTTTGAGGGAGTTGATTACTGTATCTTTCCTGGTCAGTCTTTCCTCTTGCTCTGCCACCTACAGCTCAATAATACATCAGAGTCAATGCCACTTTAATAATTCTAACCACCTTATTCAAGATTAACCACCGGAGGTAAAGGTAAGCAAGAACAGATTCACAGTGGTGATCCTCAACACAGGCCTCAACGGGTGTGTGCTCAGATAACTGAAGACATTTCTATTGGATCCTATAAGTCCTTCACAAGTTTTTATAGTTGCCCCAACGAGAGCATCCTGTCAGGACCCATCCCCACCTGGTAGAGTAACCGCAGTACGAGCAAACATCTGCGTCATCAGAGAGTTGTGCGGTCAGCCAAATGCACCATTGTGTGTAAGATGCCCAACCTACAGAAAACTACCCAAGCCAAAGGACTGTCAGTCATGAACCATCCTTTAGGATTCTTCAGTTTCATATTGAAGGACATTCCTATGAAAATCCTGTAAGGGAAGTCTAGTCAAAATCTTATTCAATTTGTTCCAACCAAAATCCTATAAGAAAAGCCCAGAAAGAATACTACAGGATTGAATCCAACTGTATATTAAATAAATTCAATACAAGAACTCAATAACAATCCTAAAGGGTTACTACCATCAGTGCCATAAATCATCAAGGACATTAGCATCGTGCAGCACAGGCTGTTCTCTTAGTGTCTATCTAGGAGTTCTACCCACACAATCACATCCACAAAGCTCATACACTCACCTCAGTGACTCTAACAAACACACACAGACATGCACACACACCTACACGCATTGCACAGTCATGAACACAATCAACCTCACACCGAATCAGTTGGATATCCGGTGCATGAATTTATGAAAATTGTTATTATCTTCTGTATCTACCTCAGACTGTTGTGCATCCTGTAACAACAGACATCCAGTTTCTACACTGTACATACTGCATAGCGCTAAACAATTATTTCTTATTCTCTAGTTAGTATTTCCCTGCTCAGTATCTAGTTCACTTTCTATATCTCTTATATTATGGATCTTTTACAGCAGTACTGTTACGAACTAGAAATACATTTTACTAAACCCTGCTATTACAACTACATCTGTATGCGATCAATTAACTTGTACTTAAAGTTCATGTTCAAAGTTAATATTCAGCCAAACCAGCATTTTGTTTTGGTCTGTGTCCTCAAGAGTAGTGCTTGATACTTCGATTTATTTAGCTTATTCGTTAATAGGATAGTTGATGCTTTCACTCCATTTCCGCCCCCCCAAAATGTCTATTTTTATGAAGTACAATTCAAATTCATTTTAGATTCAAAGCCTGCTCTGGAATGAATCAGCATTAGGTCATCATATCACTTCTGCAATTTTTTTCAACAACAATATACTGTACCTTTATTTCTAAGTGATGAATCATGTATTGACTGCTTTGGTTCTCCCTCTCTAACGCCTCTACGCCCAGCTGGGTCTTCTCCACTTCCCTGTTCAAGACGGAAATGATGTTTTCCGATATCTGGACCCTCTGCTGCAGTGCGTCTATCTGCCGCTCCAGGCCCAGGAGGACGGACTGCTGGTCTTCACACCGCAGACTGTGGACTGCCGAGCACTCCCCTCCGTCTGTCTCCAGCAGGCCCTGCTCCCCCTCTGACAGCCCCATTTCCCAGTGGAGTCTGAGGCCAGACAGAGCCTCCCTGACCTGGGGAAGCTGCTCATCCGTGGCCCTGTTCTCCTTACATGAGGCAGGATCCGGCTGGTCACTGCTGCTGGTTCTGGCGGCCTGCAGTAGCAGCTGAAGGTGGCCAACATGGCTGCTGTTCTCATGCACTCTGACCTTTTCCGTGGTCCCCTAAGAGTCGTGGGGTTAAAACACAGGAACATAAATAACTGCACTAGAAATGTCTAACAATATGTTACAGTCTTTGAATTTGAATTTTATTAATTGATTACCTTAAATGTGCAACCAACTTCAGAGAAAACACAAGACTCTTTCCTTTTGGAACCTGGAAGCTGGAACTTCTGTTGAATAAAGAGAATTCCTAAAATCCTATATCCTGTATTGCAGTAACAACCATGAGCTGGCTACAACAAATTAAACAGGATTTGAAAACTACTACATTAACAACAAACATACCTTTTGTTTCTTATCAGTTTTTGTCACCTTTTTCTCTTGAAGACTCTGACATGAGTGTTTCTGTAAAACAGAACCATAAAGGCAGAAGCTATTGAGAGACTAATAATGCTGTAGCTCTATTGTTGTCTTAGAACCAGTAGCTATAGCTGTGGCAGGTAGACTACCAGGGTTTGTCTTAAAAAGCAGAAGTTACATTTTGTGACAACCTTGTGTGCAACTCATGACTAAAGTATTTATATTTTAGCAAGTTTGTTTACTGCAAACCCATTCTCTTTTACACAAGCGATCTGATGAATAGTTAATGGGTGAAGAGAAAGGATGAGTGAGCCAAATGGAAGCTCTGTGTAATTTGGTGGCCAAGTTGTTTAATAGGCCACATTGGACATGTCGTCATGACACAAGGGTTTACCACCCACACTGAACAGCAGTGCCATGGGATCCGAAAGACATCACCCTACACAAGGCAATGTCCCCTTCACTGCACTGGGTAAACAGGGTTTGATATGTAGACCTGAGTAAAGAAAGCCCTCCAACTGGCCTTTCTACATCACTTCCAGCAGCATTTGGTCTGCCATCGAGGGACTGACCAGGATCAACCCTGCTCATCTTCAGGCACAAACCAGCAGAGGGATGCACAGTACAATGCTTTTGAATCAATTATGTTATATGAGGTCTACTTGTAGTGTTTATTAAGTATGGAGTACAGTATGACCATATAACAATTGTAGTGTAATACATATTTTTTTCTGGATTTTTTTGTTGTAATTCTGTCTCTCACTGTTCAAACAAACCTAACATAAAAAATATTGGCAGATTATTTCTTTGTCAGTGGGCAAATGTACAAAATCCCCTCACTGTATGTGTAGTTACTATGTGTATACACATATATGCATGAGCATGCTTTTTACCAGAGTTACAGTTGGAGTGCATATAGTACACTGTTACATATGGGTGGCACCAGATTTTTCCTCCAGTGAAATTAGAGATGCCCTTCCCATATTTGTATTTTTGCTTAAGTGTGGCTCTTGACTGCAGTGCCCTGCGTTCCAATGTTCTCACAGCCCCAGAGTCTCCTCAAAATAGTGGTGAAATGGAATATGGGGCAGCAATAATCACTACAGAACATTTGCAGCTCCCACTGCGCTACGGGAACCCCTCCAAAGTCACATTGACCCCACCCCCAACCAAGGATTCACACTGTAGTGAATAAGTTGGTCAGAAACGGTGCCTCGGCTATTTATTTGCATAACTCCGGGACTCAGAATGCACTGCATTGTAATTGGGTACGTTCAAAAACTATGGACCTCTTTACCATTTTATTTAACAATTGTGCAGGACGAAAAAAAACACTTCACTGCTTGGCTGAGCATTTGAGAATGTCAGCAAGACCTGCCAGGAGCCGGACACACAATTCAAAAAAGGTGGTCAGTTTGACAGTAACTGAATGCAAGGCTGTAGGTGAATTATTTTTTCTTACCTGTAGCTCCAACGGACTCATTAAGCGTTTGCATGCAGGGCAGGCTGACATGTTGTTTGGACAGGCATTCTCCAGGTGACGCGCCAAGGCTTTCCGCAGCACCATCTGACCGCAGCCAATGTTGCAGGGAATCAGGGCGAACTCACACTGTCCCTGGTGCTCCTGAAAGAGGAGTTGAGACAATTAAAAAATCAAAACAAAGCAATCAATACCCAATCCGAGGTAAGCGCAGCATCTCAGGAAATCAACATTTGGATGATAAACACCCCCGATCGCAATAAAGTCAATATGAGCCGTCAGGGGCATTTCATGAAAATGAAACAGATCATAAAAAACAGGCCTGTGATTCTTATTATTAGAAACAGTGTATTTTTTCATAGAATATTTCAAAGTCAACAACCAAACAAAACTTTATGCAATGAAATACAATAAACAAATGTATAAATGTACATCGAAAATGTCCAATAAAGTACTGTCCTTACTGTAATTGCATCCGAATAAAATAAATCCATAATGTTAAGCTCTGCAAATTGTTAACATATTTTATGAATTCGATTTGTTTCATATAATATGAATATTTTATTTGCAGAATATAATGAAAAATAAATGTGCATTGTATGCACACAAATCAGTTGGCAAATTGGCACTGCTTTCAAAACTAGGGATGAATTTATAAATCCAAAAACGGGATAAAGATGTGTTAATACCTCAAATTCCTTGAGAATACTCCTCCAGGTGCAACCTTGGTTAGCACAATGTACTTTCAGCTCCAAAATCTCCTTATTGATGGCTGCATCACTGAATAACTGTGGAAAGACAAACATTTATCAACTTTGTGAACTTCAATTGCTAATTCATTCATTGTTAAAATCCCTTCATCCCACAGAGAAATGTATTTGCATAATATAGATTGTCAGTAGTTCTACATTGTACACTGAAGGATTCTTTTGTGCAAACTGGTTTGAATGAGTTCACAAACTTTTATTGATCTTGTTGAAACCGTATGAAGATGAACTTTTAAGTGCTGCTGTCTGAATCTCTACAGCTGAGTTTCAAAAGCAATAAAGACCCAAAGCCTTTCTATGACTTTAATCATCATAATAATAATTAAAAGCAACTAAAGCTGCTTAAAACTGACAACCAACAATGCACCTACAAAGGAACAGACAAAGGCAATACAGACTTTGCTTTTCAAGCTTAGACAAATTGTGATGAGTGCTAAATATATGGTTATAAAATAAAGTTACTGAATAACGAGCTACTGTAATTACAGTGCTTAGTCCCAAATGGGATCAAAATATAGAAGCCATCCATCATGAAAATATACTTTTTAAAATGTCCCATAGTATTGTTATCAGAGAGTGTAGCCCTAGGAGGTTTACTGGGATCAACCACATTCTGTTTGTGCTAGAATAGTAATTGTACAGTAACAAAGTAGTGAGAATTAACTATCACAGGTCCGGAAATAATTGGACACTGATTACTTTGCTGGGCTGTCAGCACAGGTCCAACTAGAGGAAGTCGGGCCCTCATGCCACCCTCATGGAGTCAGATTCTGACAGTTTGGTCAGAAACATGCACACCAGTATCCCGCTGAAGTACATTCCATAGGGCTCTGGCAGTGCTCCTCCTGTTCCCCCTCACACCAAGGAGCAGATAACGGTCGTGCTGCTGCGATGATAGTCTTCTATAACCCAGTCCAGTTCTCCTCGTGCAACGGCCCGTCTCCTGGTATTCAGACTGTACTGGGAGACACAGCAAACCTTCTTGCTTGCGATGGCGTATATGGATGCGACATCCTGAAGGAGCTGGACTACCTGTGCAACCCGAAAGGGCTGCTGGTACTGCCTTATGCTACCAGTAGTGATAAGGACACTAGCAAAACACCAAACTAGAGAACAATCAGTCAGGGAAGGCTAAGGAGAGAGAAACTGTCTGTGACCACCGCCTGCAAAGCGATTCCCTTTTTGGGAGTTGTCTTCCTGTTGTCTCTCCAGTGCACCGGTTGTCACTTTAATTTGCACCAAAACATGTGACATAGATGCACAATCGCTTATGTTTCCTAACTGGACAGACTGATATCCCTGAAGTTTAATTGACTTGGTGTTATTCTGTGATGACTACGTGTTCCCTTCATTTTATTGAGCAGTGTACGTGACAGTCTCAGAGCAAGAGACATTATCATTTAAGCTGACTGTTTCACACCTGTTACAGTGATATTATGTTACCTGTGGACATAACATTTTACAACGTTGTGAACGCTACTGCCATTCCTATTAATTCATTCCATTCATCTACTCCAGCAACAGATTCTCATAAGATAGTTTATCTTAAAATCACAAGATTGTATGTTACATATGTAGTTCCTTCTTATATTACCAAATTCTGTTCCATTTAAACAGCACCCAGGTGCCTTAGTCATTCATAATGGTCAATAAAAGAAAAGGGAAAATGAGCATCACACTTCTCTATAAAGATGCAAAAACATGGGGAATTTTCTAATATCTGTTTAACTTTTTATTCAACTCATCCCACGCAGTTTTTACTCAAGAAATTCCACTTGTTAATAAGGCTGTCATTTACAATGAGATTGAAATGGTGACTCAGATACACTGGTAGATTTTGAATAGTATTATGAAAGGATTGTGTTTGGCGTTCGAAGGTAACATTTCAATATTCACAGTTACAATTGCGGAATTCAAATTGCGTTTTTTAATCAGGTTTTTCTTTAGCGGTATCTACATCATATGTATGGCATTCTACCTACCCATGTCCTTTCACGAGGTCATCCAGGCCTGTCGTATCATTCCAACCTACCTACTTGTGCTATGCCAGCAAACACTGTATATAATGTGCAGAAAAACTATACATACATTGTCTGGTGTCAGTATGCTTGTTTCACTCTCTGAGCTCGGATCCTCCTCTTTGCACTTCTTGCAAACAAGATTATTGTTGTTCCTAAACAAAAACAGTCAACACATGGGCAGTGGATTAGGTTTATAGTACATACGGTCAATATAGACTGACACATCATTTTAATTCCTTAGTCTTTAAAAAATATACAGGGAAGGTGAATAAAAAAACATAAATTGAGGGTTGTATTACATACAGAAAGTTTCAAGATTGTGGAGGGTATATGAGGCAATTGGCTATGTTTGGTTATTTCCGAAAATGCCAATAATCATTATCATAATAATAAAAACAATAATAATAGTAATATTAATTACAAGCCTTACCTCACTAACCAATTGACACAAGCAAGGCAGTAGCGATGGCCACACAATGTCTGACGTGCTTCATTCAGTACGTTATTACAATTACTGCACAGGTATTTTTGCTGGGGCTCATCATCACAAATACTTTGAGGAAATCCAGAAGGATACTCATTTTCCCCTGGTGCTGACGAACCCACGTTGTCCACTGGCTTTAAGCTAGACTCCATTTACAATTCACCAAATCGTGCTTAGGATGGTGTGTCACTGTTCTGTCAGACTACATGATGTGTCCATCCATTAAATATCGTCGACCTGTGTTTAGTTTTTGAAAAGCACAATGGGTTTCCCCCTTGTGGTAACTCGGAAACATTTTAAAATCCCATGTGCGGTGGTGAGAAATATAAAATGTACTTTACGGTGAGTAAGTTGTTAACTTTAAGTATGGGGTGAAAATATTTCCAGAAGCCGCTATGGTTGTACTTAGAACTTTCTCTTTCTCATTCTTTTTCTCTCAAACACACACACAGGCACACACACACACATACACACGAACATCCCCCAACTCGTAGTAGCCTCTTTCTCAGAACTTGTGAGGTGTTCGTTTGGCTCCCCTACTGTCACATCCGCCATATAGGAAAGTCCCCGTGCCATCATGTCCACACATCCTGCCCTGCCTGTCATCTAGCACAGTGCGCAGACCTTATGGCAACAGCTCTGATTCACATGACAGGTGGAACTGTTGTTGCTTTTTCTATCAGTACGTTTTGTCCCAGAATACAGAAGTGCTTAAAAAGTATTGCAGTAGGCCATTCCTGAAGCATGTAAACGTGTATGCATTTTTTGTGGTTGTTAAAAAGGCACAACTCATAAAATGAGATAAGCAACAGTGTCATGATAAAAACAAACCGTCTGGGAAGGATGTTTTGAAAGTGCAGTAAACATTAACATCCAAAATAGCCCAGATTTTGCTTAAAGGCAACACAGAAGAACAAGGGTTTGTGAAACTAGTTTGATTAGAATCACACAATGCCTCTTGCCACAGCCTATTATCCCCATCAAAATGTCTTCCTAGGTGGATAATAGCCAGACAGTCAGGTTTATGTATAAACAGGGAATAATAACCCAATCTGAAATAATGTGCTTGATGTTTAATCTACGTCACCCACGTGAAAGTCTGTGTTTTTAACCACAACACCAGAGCGGGCCATTTGCCTGGTATCAGTATAGCATTTTGACATTTTATAATGTTGTTGTGCTTTTACATCACGTCAAGTTTGAATAATTCATTAGACACCATTAACCATTGTGTTAAACTGAATAACGTTTCTTATGAAGTTTACCTCCACCACAAATCGTATCTATGAACTGTATGACTTTTGCCACTTGCCATTTTAATAGCTTATTAGCCAGTAATGTCGGGCAATGTGTTAAACTTTGTAACCTTTTTTTATTAAGTTTACCTCCTCCACAAATTGCATCTATTATCTAACTGTATGGCTTTTGCCACTGGCCGTTCTAACAGCTCATTTGCCATTTGTGAATGACATTGATACAATAACTACTGTATCAATATAGATTACGATAACAGACTTTTACTTAAAGTGAAAAGACAAAAGAATCGTGTAGCCAACAAAGTGTTTGACTATCCTGAAGAAATGCTAAGACAATTAAATAATCATTATATTACAGATGAACTAGTGATGGCCATTCTTCTAGAAGTAGTATGTTACCCTAGCAAGGCTTACTCAGATTTTCTTTATCAAAGTAAAATAAATAAACGCCCTTACTGAACTTTATAAGGGGATATAGTTAACAATCTAGTCCGTCAACCTAGTCTGTCATTTTCTGTTTAAAATCCGTTCCAATGTTGTTTTCTTGTCTGTTCTTTTTTTACATACTAGATTAAATATATGGCCTTATAAATGTCAATGTTGGCTTTTATTGTAATAAGGAAATTCTGAGTGCTGCCAGCATAATATCCTGCTGCTAAAATAATATTAATGAATTCTCGTTTGGCCATTACTACAGCAAAGTTTCATTTCAGGCTTCCTGTAGCTACACAAGGTAGTAGCCACAATTTTTGGTCAATTCTGAACAAATCCTCTTTTACCACTGGCCGTCTTAAAAGCTAATTATCCATTCGTCAATGACATTTTGTATCTATCAATGTAGGGGATGATAACTGGTTTTATGTCAGGTGAAACGTCGAAAGAATCGTGTAGGTAAGGGAAGTGTTCGTCTATCCTGAACAAATCCTTATCCACCAGAACTGTTTTTATATTATGCTTCCTATTATGTACCTACATAAAGTTATAGCCAGAAAGGTTTTTATCTGTCCTGAACCTCAGGCATAATGTGTTTTAACTGGTACAAATGTCGAACACTGGACCTGTTGTTCCGTAGTCAGTCAGTCGGGGACGGACGGACTCAGTAAGAGACATTCGCTCAGTAAGAGACATTCACTCTCAACAATTTTTTTTGTTCAGTGAGGCCTCTCTTTCAGCCATCTAGCGAGGGAGAGCAACATTTTAAATCTAAACTGGATTAGGTTTATGTATAGAGGGTTGAGACTAGCCCTAACTGTCATTACTCTTCATCTGAGCTTAGTTTTGTCACCCTCCACTGGACAGCTGCATTACTGCCGTCTGTAGAGTGAAATCAGAGTAACTGCCAGTAGGCTGTGATTAGAAGGCTTGCTGAATGGCTGCGAGAATGTCAGATCACAACGAGAGAGTGCTCATTGTGTTCATATTGGATTCATATAGACACGGTTCTAAGTACACTTTACACAGATCTATGATAAATTAGACCTACAGGCTTCTTGTTAAAAAAGGAACATCAGTTCTTTTTTAAATAAATGTTTAATGTTAAAAATGGAACAGGTGAAATATTACAGACACTGCCCACTATTAGCCACATTAAACTCAATTCAATTATCATTTTTAAATTTCCATAAAACGCATATTTAAAGGAGCCATGTGTCGAAAATATTCTCCATTCCGACAAAGGTGAATCGCCGCAACAAAAGTTTACATTCAATCCAACCCACACCATCCCCAGCTTCCTATTCATGCTACTTTCACTTTTAGTTGACCAACTGTAAAAACGTTATGCATTTTTATATTTTTAAGATATTTCACAGTGATTTGGATAACAATGATTCCCTACACTGTTCAGTTCTTTTAACTATGTCAAATTTGAGCAATTATAGAAATGAAATCTGTCGAAAATGTCTATGGAAGTTGCTTGCCACAGTCTGCCATTGTTGCTTGAGAAGAAGATCATATCTTTTAGTGATGGTGATGATAGAAAGGAAGAGTGTTGCTGTCATTTGGTATATTTTTTTCCAAAGAAAGGTCTACATTTTAGAAGCACTTTTACAAAATATGCATCCAAAAAAATCTGCCTTAATAAATATTCTTAAACACTGTCATTTCACAAATTACTGCAGATCTATTAGTGTCATTTTCTGATTATACAATACATACCGAGATTAGAAACATTGTAATTGAAGCTTTAGCTAGAGGAAATTATACCAAAAGGGAAGGTGTCTACTTCTACACTATACAAAACAATGTTTTTAACCTTTTCCAATAATAGTTTCCACGCTTTGATTAAGTGGTGTTACAAAATACCACATAATATTTAAACCTTAAAGCTCAGTTGCCACCATTTTTGGTGTTATAAGGCATGTATGAGAAATGGAAAATGGTCACATCTTACCCGAATATATAATATGATCTAATGAATTCTGAAGTGTGATGAAATACACTTACATACATACAGCAAGCATTCAATCATTGTCGTTCAACCACAGTAACAAAATGTACTTTTGAAATACTGTTATCTGTGTAAAATCAAACCAACTGGATTCCAGGCCGAACAAAGCCAACAGCAGACCTGCTGAATAACAGAACGGCAACCCTGCCTCCTTGGTTGGTGATGATAGTGGCTCGACACAGTGATATCTTTTTAATCCACAATACACCCAGTGTCCTCTGGTACTAATCGCACAATAGCTGTACTCAGTTGAAATGTTACCGTCAAGTATTTAACAAAATGTGCCCTTTGCTGCAATAATGGTGGGATAATTAATTAATGTAAGCGCCCGATATCTGGCCAACCTCAGTAACTTCATTAAAATCAGTCTTATACGAAAATGGTAGGCTCTATCTGGGCAACCAGGGTGTCTTCCAGTGGTGCCTTCTGATCTTTGATGTGACTCACTTGTATAGAAATCTGCCATGTTGTACATAACCTGTTCTATAATCATTTGGGGTTACAATGGGTATACCTCTGAATCGTTAAAATAATAGAGCAGGGTTTTGTTTTACCAGGGCCCCATATCTTACAGCGGATACACCCCCGTTCCCCGAAAAACAAAAACAACAAACCACAGTTACCATAATCTTTCAATGTTGTTATATTGTTTCACGTTTACCATATTCTTGTCATATTTTATTTGTTTTTTGGAGGGAAGAGGGGAGCTAAACTGGCTTGCAGGCAACGCTTTAACTGACAGTCAGTAAAGTTCAGTTGTGTTGGGAGGACAGTTATGGCTGGAATCGTATTAGTCCATTCACACTGAAAGGGTTTAAAGTGCTTGGCCGGCCAGTGCAACCACAGTTCAGACATTTTTGTTCATGCATTAACTCCTTGTTTCCCATTTCCGTGAAAAGCTGCTGTGAATTACATGATAATGCTTGGAGATCAAATGTCAATAATCCCAACCGTTGAATTCTTAAATGTATTGCGCCTAAAACCAAAATGAGTGTGCTTGCATTTGTAAGACCACTCTAGATATTTACAATACTAATTCTATTCATCATTGTTGAAACCACAATAATAAGCAACAAAACACAATTTGGAAAAAAAATTGAAACATAAATGTTTAAACAATAGATATACAGTGGATCTCAAAAGTATGCATTCCACAACATGAAAATAATACGGATTTAATTAGGTGTTCTTGCCACTGATCAACACAGAGTGAAAAATTAAATCTACAAATTGTTTAACGTCATTAAGGGATTAATTGAATTAGAGGCCAGGAAAATATAGTCTCTAGTATTGCTTGGAAAGCACACCATTGATGGTTACACAAGATTTTAACAGTGATTCAGAAAGGTGGTAAATGATTCAGAAAGAGAGTGAGATTCAGAAAAGGAGTGATTTAAACAATGATTCGGAAAGGAAGGAAATGTTTCAGAAAGGGAGTGAGATTCAGAAAGTGTGTGATTTAAACAATGATTCGGAAAGGTGGGAGGTGATTCAGAAAGGGAAGGAGAGCTCTTCTTCAGGGCATCTAGAACTTGATCTCTGACATTCAAACTTCCTCTTGGTTTAAGAAATTCCTTTTATTTTGTCAACTTAGTACACATCATACAATCCTTATTATTTTATAAGAAACAGGTAGGTGTAAAAAACTAAATCTGTACTGTATTAAATATTCAAATTAAAATGTTAGCCAACAAGCCAAGTTCAGAAATCTTAACTTTATGAGTCCCTTGAAACTTTGTGAGTTATTATCACCAAAAACATACAGTATTTCGGGTGAAAATTACGTTTTTTATGTAGAGAACATTTTTACAATATTTTCAGCCTAGACAACGTCATGGCAGTTGATACCATTCTGATTTTTAAATATTCTTTATTATCATGAACATACAATATGAAGACACACAAACCCTTAAGCGCATCAATTCATTTAGCAGATTATGCAACCTGGTCCCTCTCTAGCTTGGGCTAGCTTCCCGCACTTGGAAAGATGAAATAAAAGGCATATAAACCTGGACACCCCATTCTCAGCCCCAATGTCTTACGCTGCTATATTATTGTGCTGAGGGAGTAGGGTCAAAATTTTCCCTGTTTTCTGTCGTTTTAAACTTAGAAGGACATGAGGCCTTAACCCACACCTGCGGAGTACCGGGCTTGGCCTGTTGCGGTCCCTGTCCAGAGTCCTCCTGGTTGTGTTGCAGATCAAGACGATACCTGATGATTTCAGCTGCCACTCTGCTGACCCCCCCCCCACCTGTCTGTCCCTGTCCTTGTCCATCTGGTCATGCTTATGATCTGGACTAGGTTTAAATAGACCCTGGGCTTAGCCCACAAGCATCGAACTAGTACAATTTGGACTTTCAATATGTTCACCCGGCACAGCCAGAAGAGGACTGGCCACCCCTTGAAGCCTGGTTCCTCTCTAGGTATCTTCTTAAATTTCGGCTCTCTTAGGGAGTTTTTTCTAGCCACTGAAGTTCATCACTACTGTTGTTTGCTCCTTAGGGTTTAAGGCCGGGTGTTTTGTGAAAGCACTTTCTGACAACTGCCGATGTAAAAGGGGCTTAATAAAACAAATTTGATTGATTGATATATGGGTCGATTAGTTATTAAAAAAAAAAGATAAAGATGCAAAAGCAGGGATACTCATTAAGAAAATGTATGTAAGTAAATTTGTGAACAACAATTAAAGATGTTCACAATTTAAAGATTAAACCCCCTTAACCATGGAAACTGCACAATTGGGCAATTTGATGTAGACACCTCCACATGTACAACGCTGTAATTTTCATGACAGTATAATTACTCTGCATGCTTGCCTGTTCTAATTTCCTTTCACTCAACCAACCACATACAGTACGTCCCGATTCTCAGGTCAAAGCAAAAGAAAAACCCCATTAAATTGAATGTGGAAGCACATTGTGGGTTTTGGGGGAATACAATGACAACAGCGGAAGTTGATTCCTGTCGAAGGACTTAGCAACTCCCTCCTGGAGGATCATGAGGGAAACTTGTTTTCAGGGGACACTTTTCTGTCATGTTATGAAAGCGGCATCGTTTTGATGGGCTTACTACTCCAAATGTTTGGATAATCCAGAAATGTCTGATGAGTTTAATGAACTGATTCTCCTCCAGAATCCTGCCTCATGCTGTGGCCCTTAGTAACCGGCAATATGGCCCACAAAAGCCAGTACTACCATCAAGACACCTCCTGTTAAATGTCATTTAAAAACCTTACCTACAGTGAGTAACTCCCAAACACTGTCCATCTCCCTACATCTCGACTGATGTATTATCCAGATAGAATTGTAAATCTTTAACGTGCACATCAACTTGTCAATTCATGTATAGGATACACTCTCACCGCTGACATTCCTTCACACCTGTCTACAACTTAGCTTCTTCCAATAACAGCACCTTTACAGCACATTATGTTTTTTTTCAAAAACAACTGTCACTTTGCACCTGACATTATAGCCTCTGTAATTCTTCAAGCAAAGTCTTATGTGCATGTTGCTGGATAACACGTCCACGTCTACTTCCTGGAGAGTGTTCCTGTTCTTCGTTGTGGTGAGCATTAATCAGTTATGTGCTGTTAAAGTGTTCCTTGGTCGCATGTGATTGCTGAGCTGCTATTTTTGTATGCCCATGTTCTTAGCTATCTGGTTATAATAGCTAACACATTTTTGGTGTATTGTTATTACAAAACATCTGGTTGGTTCTCATGTTGACACACTACAAAAGAAAATGTAAAACCTAGAATAAAAATATTAGACATTAGCATCACTCATATGCCAACACAAATGTAGGCAATATGTATAAAAATGCTAGGGGGGGCACAGCCACGGGATGTAGAGGTTCTGGGGGGGGCACCACCATGGGATGTAGGAGTGCTGGGGGGCGCAGCCATGGAATGTAAGGGCGGGGGGGCAAGCCACAGTATGTAGGGGTGTGTGAGATGCAGAAACTCACTTTTAGCTTTCATCTGCTACTGCACCGTCGATCCGTCTGTCCGAAGCTGTTGATTACCACCCATCCCGTGCTCAGCGATCACCAGCACTTCCTGATTAAAACATCGTCCACTGGCTCTGTAGGGAGGAAATAATCCAATTCAGTAAATCTAGTGAGTCATGTGGCTAAAATTGTAAGAAAGTAAGAAAACAGGATGCGAAATAATACTCACTTATAAACATCCTTTATATGTTTCCTCCCCTTAAAAAAACAAAAAATTACTCCCAAATATTGTGTTCTGTCCACAGAATATTGCTTGCACATAATGGCCTGTTTTGGACTGTTGTATTCAACACACGAATAACTTTTTCTTTCACCACCATGGATCCCTCCAGCTCTGTCAGTGATATCAAAAAAGTACCTCTGTTCATGGGTTGGGCAGTGACGTTGGTTCCTGTACAGCAGATTCCATATTTAGAGCGTCCGTTCACTACAATGGTTTCACAGAATTGAAATAAAATTTACAGAAAACGTAAATAAAATTTTCTATCAACTAAAAACGGTCACTGGCGAAAAACAAGGCAAAAACCAAGCGCATGCATTGCTTTGATCAGACTTCTGACCAGGAAGGCAGACAAACCCACTGACAATGTTGATTATCTAGTGGCGCTCTCGGTCAAATTAGTGTTGTTGCTGGTTATATTAGGTTTTTTTCAGTCCCAGTGAGAAATGTTTAAGTAGATTCCCAATTACAATATTTTTTTCAGACTGCTTATGCATGGAGCAGGTCCAGACTTCCTACAGTATGTCAGGGAACATTCCACTCCAATACACACTGAGCGAGACATCGTCATTAGACGTCAGTAGCTGCAGGGAGTATCTGTCAGGAAAGTTTACCACTTTCCTCAGAGATATCTAGTATCTAATTTGTTATATTGCTACCATACGTTGTGACTCTCAGTGAGAAGCATCTAAAATAGTAACATTACACATAACACGCACAGCAACACAGCATTCCCAAAAATCCAATTAGGGGATGAACACAAATGTTTTCTGAATGATCCTTTCTGATTATTTTAACAGGAAGTGTCAATTAGTTATTTGCATTAGCAAAATTCACCCGAGCTAATCTCTTGTAAGCCCACAGCATATACCAGATGAGTGGCCACATATTCACATTATTCATCATTGACTGAGCCAGTGCCACTGGAAACTTCAGGACAAAAAGTTCCTCTGAATGGGCATGATATTATACAATATGTCTCATTTTTAATAGCCTGTGTTCTAGACAAGGCAATTTGCATTGACCTCATCAAGATTCTGATCATGTATACAGACATGTCAATTGTTGGGGAATTGCATGAATATACCAAGATCTTCCAGATGTTTTACCGCTAGTTGATGTTTAGCTGCTCAAACATGAAACTCATTGTCAGTCGGTCCTCATTTGTCTGAATTGGTGTATGCAAATGGTCTGTGGGTCTAACAACAGGTCTAAAAAGAGCTCCATATGGATAATAAACAGGGTTTCTTGGTCACATTTTTCTTGAGGTAAATGATGCAATGTGATTGCAAACATTTTTATATAAATATATCTGGGTATTTCTGCTGTGTTTATGCAGGGAACTGTTGGCCCTGTCACTATCCCTTAGGCCAGCTACATAGCAATTTCGGCCTACGCTCCTGAAATAAATAAATACACAATTACAGTAAATGAACAATGACTGCGACATAATTAAGGATGGATAGGGGACCTCACTGAATCCCCATGAAACAGATAACCACCATACAGTGCTGTCTCCAGACTTCCACGTGGTGAGCATCGGTGTGCTACAGCTGCTTCAATCGCACTTTGTCCCTGTGACTTCTATTATGGTGCCTCAAATGCATTACATGCAATGTCATATTTTAAAGAAGAAAAAACTTACTGTTCTAGAACCAACATGGTGTTCGGTGTGAGAGAGTTGCCAACTGATTATAACCTCTAGGAAGACATGAGGTTTTAGACCGCAGCTCAGGTGTACAATGCTAGTAGCTGTCCCTTTCCAAAGTCCTCCTGGTTGTGATGCAGATCAAGACGATACCTGATGATTCAAGCTGCCACTCCGCTGACCATTACTCCCCCCGGACTGTCCCTGTCCTTCATCTGGTCATGCTTCTGGATTATGTTTTATAGACTCTGGACACAGCCTGTGTGCATTTATTAATTACTACAATTTGTGCCCTCAAAATGTTCACCCGGCAATGCCAGGAGAGGACCGGTCACCCCAAAGAGCATGGCTCCTCTCTAGGGTTCTTCCTACATTCCGGACTCTTTTTGGGGCAATTTACCTTTATATTTTACTTTGGCCGCCCATATGGGAATCAATATTTTGTGGTAATTTGATATTTGGAGAAAAATACAGTTCTTTCCAACACGCACACCAATGAAGACGAGATAACAATACATCAAAACAACTGATGTTGAGTTTCAAGAAATCAGTCAATTGACTTTTCGGTGACTGTACATTTTCTGAGCCTCGACAGACAATGAGGTGAACATAAAATAAGTTAGTATGTCCTGTGTGAAATGAATTCACCACCAATTGGATGTCTACACACATCCAAGCCTCTGATTATAATTGGCACCCAGCGGTTTCAGCCCTCTCACCTATTCTCTCCATTTTCTCTACTTTCATGTTAACAGGTCCCAGAAAAATGTCACTCAAAGCCACAGTAAGGGGGCATCTCTGTCTTCTGAAAACGCCACATGTGAGGGCTACTGTTCGTGAAGGATGTCCCAGTCATAGACTTTTCCCAATGTTATTTTCATTACATCCCTATGGTTTTTTCAATGTTACTATGACCTCTCTGAAAAAATATATCAAATGTAGCATAGGGGAGGAATAGATGCTAGGCGAATGTGCTTTTGATATTTGTTATTTCAAATTAAGTAGACAAATACCCAATTATAATTTTCAGCAAAAACTACGAGCAGTTAAGGTGTACTGCATTCCTCTGGGACAGAATGACCAATGCTTTCAACTTGCCAGCTCAGGGATTCGCTCTTAACAACCTTTTGTTTACAGGTCAAATGCTCAAACTGATAAGCTACATCCTGGGCAGAGGGGCACCTTTTCTTAACAAAACCACCTATTTGTTTCTGAGTCATGAAGTAGGGAGCAGGACAGAGTCTCCAGTCTATATAAGCCTGGGAGACCTACATTTCAAGTGTGGCTTTTGCGGTGGTGACCACAGAATAATATTAGTGACCTAATTAGCAAATATTTGTCATTGCGGTATTTTGTGGTTAAGGATTGTCCAGTGTTTCCCATGCTGACTTGTTGATGCAGCGTGGGTGTGATTCAGGCCTACGTCCATTTCAGTACACAAATGCATCTTTCTTACTTTCTGTCTGATATTTTCTAAATGAGCACTATTTAGAAAGTATAGTGTGGACGGTTCTGGTAGCTTCTTTCAGTGACTCTCAGTGCCTTGTTTCCATCTTAGCAAAAACAACAACACTTTAAAGAATGGGTCAACCTAACTTATATCTGTAATGAATATGGACGTTTTGCACAGGTCTTAGTTGTAAAATGTTACATCTAGCTACAGAGTTCAGTGCTTAAAGAGAGGTTTTTGTTATTTGATAATATATATTAACGCTTGTCCATAACATTTCTCATGTTCATTACATTGTCTTGTCCATTTCATGTCTGCCATTTAATTTCAAAATGAGAGAGAAGCCAACACCCAGTGCAACAGTAAATGAAATGTTCCTTCAAAATGTTACTACTGCGCATTTCTTTATCACAATCAACACATTTTAATCAAGCAGCAACTGTCTGTTCTTCCCCTGCGTGTTCAGGGGAACTCAACAGAGGTGCCAAAAACGCACAGGGAGGATGTTGTTGTACTAAATTATTGGTGGGCAGATAAAGTAGAATTCTTCTGAGAGCTTTGAGAGGCCAAGTGTGTTGCAGTGGTGCACCAGACCTGCAGTGCATTTGGGCAGAAGTGTTTGGTAACAAGATAAGACAAAATGTCTCTTAATACCTTTGTCATGAATGTGTTTTACTGGGGCACACAAATGACACATTATCACAATATGCTATATGTCTACAGGTCGA
>JACXGJ010002436.1:0-65765 GCA_016801105.1 Esox niger | reverse complement strand
TTGACGCAATTATTAGAAAATGGAAGAAGTTCAAGATGACGGTCTATCTTCCTTGGTCTGGGGCTCCATGCAAGATCTCGACTCGTGGGGCATCAATGATCATGAGGATCAGCCCAGAACTTCACGGCAGTACCTGGTCAATGACCTGAAGAGAGCTGGGACCACAGTCTCAAAGAAAACCATTAGTAACACACTACGCTGTCATGGATTAAAATCATGGTCATGTGGTCTGATGAGACAAAAATTGAGCTTTTTGGTCTGAACTCCACTCGCCGTGTTTGGAGGAAGAAGAAGGATGAGTACAACCCCAAGAACACCATCCCAACCGTGAAGCATGGAGGTGGAAACATGATTCTTTGGGGATGCTTTTCTGCAAAGGGGACAGGACGACTGCACCGTATTGAGGGGAGGATGGATGGGGCCATGTATCGCGAGATCTTGGCCAACAACCTCCTTCCCTCAGTAAGAGCATTGAAGATGGGTCGTGGCTGGGTCTCCCAGCATGACAACGACCTGAAACACACAGCCAGGACAACTAAGGAGTGGCTCCGTAAGAAGCATCTCAAGGTCCTGGAGTGGCCTAGCCAGTCTCCAGACCTGAACCCAATAGAAAATCTTTGGAGGGTGCTGAAAGTCCGTATTGCCCAGCGACAGCCCCGAAACCTGAAGGATCTGGAGAAGGTCTGTAGGGAGGAGTGGGCCAAAATCCCTGCTGTAGTGTGTGCAAACCTGGTCAAGAACTACAGGACACGTATGATCTCGGTAGTTGCAAACAAACTTTTCTGTAGTTTCTGTACCGTTTCTGTACCAAATATTAAGTTCTGCTTTTCTGATGTATCAAATACTTATGTCATGCAATAAAATGCAAATTATCTATTTAAAAATCATACAATGTGATTTTCTGGATTTTTGTTTTAGCTTCAGTCTCTCACTGTTGTGTACCTATGATAAGAAATACAGACCTCTACATGCTTTGTAAGTTGGAAAATTTGCAAAATCAGCAGTGTATCGAATACTTGTTCTCCCCACTGTACATATATGATGTCATTGCACCCCATAAAGGTAGGCTGTTAGTTTGTCTATTTCATGCCAGACGTTTGCCAAAGGCCAAGCAAGACCCTGATGATTCATTTCAGGGTGCACAACTGCTTGACATTGGAAAAACACCGTAACAAAATCAACACTCCCATGATCAACCATGGTCTGAAAAGCTCTTAACCTTCAAACGTTGGCGGTTGGCTTCTACAAGTTCAACCTGTCACCATCATGTCAGTCACATTACAGTTTTTCTTAATTTCCTGACATATTTCCTGGAACAACGCACCATTTTCTCAAATCTTCACATACAATTCTCAACACATACACCTGTGATGGAAATTTCATCAATAGACACTCAAAGGAGTAAGACAGAGACAAAATTCTCTTGGCACAATTAGCAGTTTATTTGCAAATAGAGAAACGCGTCAAATGCTTACAGAATAATCATTCAAGGAGCCTCTAAAGTAAAATTCAACAACGGTCAGTATTTATAACAGTTAAAGGGGTGTGGTATAATGCAGCACATCTGTGCTAACTCAATGGAATACATTCCCTTTGTTCTATTACAACCTAGGCCTCACACAAAGGGCAGGCTGTCCTTCTCCACATGGCTAACCTCTTCAACTCTGTTAGGGCTGGCATCCTGCCAGACAATAGATGCGCCAAAGAGTTATACAGATGCACATATCAATGAGAAACCCTATAATCTGTCAATACCAGTCAATGATGCTCCTAGGCAAATACCAGACCCCCTCTCCTACATTTCCTAAGGAACAAAGGACAGATACCCCTATTCAGAACATCTCATGATCCTCTGTATTATATAGACATGTGTGTCACAACCACAGACCAGAGTTACATACTAGGTAATAGATAAGCAAAGATGAGACAAGAGTTCAGAATTTCAGCTTTAATTTCCTGACATTCACAGCTAGATGTAAACAACTTAGGACCCATCATCGCTTATATTAGACCACATTATTTTTAGGTGAGCAAAAGTTAAGGAACAAATAATCTTCAAGTAAATAACATTTAATATTTGGTGGCATAACCCTTGTTTGCAATAACTGCCTCAAGCCTGCGACCCATTGACATCACCAAATTGTTGCATTCTTCATTTGTGATGCTATTCCAGGCTTTTACCACAGCTTCTTTCAGTTCTAGTTTGTTTCGGGGTGTTTCCCTTCAGTCTCCTAAAGGAGATGAAATGCATGCTCTATTGGGTTAAGGTCAGGTGATTGACTTGGCCAGTCGAAAACCTTCCACTTTTTTCCCCTGATGAAGTCCTTTGTTTTGTTGGCAGTGTGCTTTGGGTCATTGTCCTGCTGCATGATACATTTCCTTCCAAAGAGTGTCAATGCATTTCTCTGTAAATTGGCAGCATTTTTCTGTACACTTCTGAATTCATTCTGCTGCTACCATCATCAGTTACATAATCAATACATATTAATGAGCCTGTTCCAGAAGCAGCCATGCATGTCTAAGCCATGACCATGCTTCACAGATGAGCTTGTATGCTTCAGATCATAAGTAGTTCCTTTCTTTCTCCACACTTTGGCCTTTCCACCACTTTGGTAGAGATTAATCTTGGTCTCATCAGTCCATAAGATTGTGTTCCAGAACTGTTGTGGCTCATCTCTATCCTTCTTTGCAAATTTCAGTCTGCCCTTCCGATTCTTACTGCTGATGAGTGGTTTGTGTGGCCTCTATATTTCTGCTCTCTGAGTCTTCTTCGAACAGTGGATTGTGATACCTTCATCTCTGCACTGTGATGTCACTTTACTGATGTTTTGGGGGTTTTCTTCACATCTCTCACAATATTTCTGTCATCAACTACTGTTGTTTTCCTTGGCCGACCTGTTTGATGTCTGCTCAGTACACCAGTAGTTTCTATATTTTTCAGGACATTCCAAATTGTTGTGCTTGCTTTGCCCAATGGCTCTGGTCGATTTTCCTTCTTTTCTCAGCTTGACACTGGCTTGCTTTTCTCCCATAGACAGCTCTCTGGTCTTCATGTTGGTTTATCCTCTTTAACAAGAACTGCAGTCTTTATAGGTTTAAATCAAGGATGGAAACTTAGGCTTGTCATGCAGAGCTTTTTAATGTCTGAACAATCAACCTAAAAGGCAACACCTGGGCAACAAGAAATGTCTGTCAGTCACATGTTCCAATACTTTTGCTCACTTGAAAAATGGGTGGGTTCAAACAAAGGGTGGTATGTCCTGAGTTGTTTAACACATCTAGATATAGTGAATATGTAATGTGTGTCGTGGGAAAAAGGAGCAGCAGACTGAGGAGTCTTTATTCATTAAGAAGACCGGATAAGTGTTCACACTGACGAGACAATAACACACAAAGACAAGGGGAGCAGAGGGAACATATATACTGGGGGAAATGACTGTGGATGATGATCAGGTGCACTAATCGAGACAACAGGTGTGAATAGTTGATTATGGGCAATGGTGTCAGAAAGCCGGTGACATTGAGCGCTGAAGCCCGCCTCCTGCAGGGGGAGGATGGCCAGCAGATGGCGTAGTTGTCACAGAATACCAGGAAATGAAAGCTGAAATTCTGAACTCTTGTCTCATACTCATGTTTTGATCTTAAACCCAAATGTCTTCAATGAACAACAAAAACAAAGGAATTTGCCTTACCATTCCAATACTATTGGAGGGGTCTGTAGATCAATAAATTATTTGTCAATTTTTGTATTTTCATTGTATTCTATCAATAGAGGGGCCAAAGCATTCGTTCTGATCATTCATACATTATTTGCAAATCATTTCAATAATCAGTATAAAATATAAGAATCAATGTATCTGTAATATGAAATGTCACAAGAAAAATGTTTTCTTCTAATGGAGATGAAAATATATTTGTTAATCAGTAACCGCAAAACCTGCTATTGTAATTACAGATAAAAATTTGAATTAGATCAATATTCAATTATGTTCTTTTGTAAAATACAAACAAATTCATTCTTCCTTGTATCTGTGACATCCACCTCCTAGTCCATGCCAGGCCCTCCCTCACTCGTTCGTCTCCACACCTGTGATTCATCTCCTCATCAGCTTGCAGTTAAATACCCTAGTTTCCAGTCCAATCATCGCTAGATTAAAAAATATATATATTTATAACCTGGTAGTACTGTTTGCGGCTGCGCTGTACTTTTATTCAGAGTAAACCTGTTTGAGTTGTTGTTCTTCCTTGCTAACGTCATTCTCCTCCGTCAAAGATCCACCATATCCTGCCTACAACCTTGTCCACCTGTCTGCCTCCCAGCCTAACTGCTCAGCCCTTCTACCCCAACCTTCATTAAACAACATTGAGTTTAATTGCTTGTGCCTGGTGTTGTGGGCTTGGGTCCACTAGTGGTAGCTCCCGTAACAGTATCTTAGTATAAAATAACTTATAAAAACATCACTAATATGCATTACAATGCATAGTTAAAACCTTTATTGACACATGAAAAGCATTTTCCTCAAAAAGACCCAAACAGTTAATCTGACCGTCTAAGGAAAAGAACATGACAACTTGCTAAACTGCAAGAAAACAACTTTTTACTCAGTAAAGTTCATGCTTTAAAATTAGAATGAAAGTATTTTCCTCAAGTGGGCTCAATTGAACATGTATTGTTTGGGACCAAATAACGTGCATAAATTTCACTGACACTTGTGAATCAATTACTCACACGGGTAATCTGTGACTTCCATGTGCTGCACCCACACACTAGCCTACCTTGTGATATTTGTCCAAAGTGTCATTTGTTTTGGTGACCTGCATTCACAAGAGCTGAAAAAAGTTAATTATACACTGTCTATAGCTTAATGCATATGGGCAATATGACCATTCTAGCCATTCAAACTAAAAAAACTGAAATCTTTTGTGTTTTGCCATTTTTATTAAACAACAAAGATCGAATAATATATACACATATTTATGAAAATTCAGGGTCCTATACTTACATGGGTTTCATTTGAACAAAATGCAAAATGAAAATAAATTGTTAAAATGACTGCCTTGGTAGTTCTATTGTCCAAAAAACACAGTTATTCCATAATGATATGGTGTTTCTGCAAGAATGCAAATACCTAATATCTTTGGAACCGTGTGCTTTAATTCGTCTGGGATTAAAACAAGTAAAAAAATACAATAATAATACATACAGCATTTGACTCTGACACTGCCTTGCAAAGCCTGATAGTGGAAGCTTTTCATTGGTTACATGTACATCTACCTCAGGAACTTCACTGCTGCTACCCCTGTATTCCAGTTGCACATGCACTTTGAACATTCAATTTGCCTCTTTGCACATTTAGGATAGCCATGGTGCTTGCATTTTTACAGTTTTTACACACATATCTACCTCAAGGACCTTAGTGCTGCTATTCCTGCATCCCGGTTTGCTCATGCTACCCTACTATATTACTTCTTCATTTGCCTAGTTTGCACATCTTGTATGCCATTCAGAAATTGCCATTTGTACCCGAAAAAGTATAATCCCACATGTAGCATACACTATACGTAATAGTTATAAACTTTCCTCTATTTCCCTTAATTGCACTTTTAGTTTTGCTATTTGTACTGCATTTGCATTCATTGTACATCTACATATTCCACGTGTATTATATAACTAACTGGCCACGCTATCCTAGCTTGAGTGGAAAAAACCTGGCTAGCTTATGAAAAGTAACTGTCATATTTTTCTAAATTCGGTCACTCTGCCAGTAATAACTCCGTGTTGAATGGCAGCTTACATTTTTTTTAAATACTTTTATCCTTAAACTGGCCAATTCACTCATTTATCTTAGCTGGGCAATCTAGCTAACAGAAATATCTAGTGAGCTTTAGAGAGTTAACTAGATAAATGGCTTTTGTTGTAGTACATGCATGTTCTAATGACATATATTATCATTTTGAAATATAGCTTGTTAAGAATGATAATGTGATAAAGACGAATCTGATATGTTAATAATATTAATGTGATAAAGGCGAATGTGATATGTGAATAATGTTAATTTGATATGTTAAGGTTGATGTAGAAATTGAGAAGGAAGTTGGAAGAAGAAAGGTGCCGAATAGAAATTAAGCTGCAACAGGCTGGGGAGGGGGAGTCATGTACCACAAGTGCTGCAGTAACAGGAAAAACAAATGTTATTGGTTAATGGGGGCTGACCTGGGATCCGCGCCTTATGAGCCGAGGCAAGACAAGGAGGAATTTGAGTACTCACACCCTAGCGAGTAAGAACGAATGTATAGGTAGGAGGTAGATTAGGGACGGGGCGGGAACTAAAAAGGCTATAAAGACCGCACCGAGGGGAAGTAACTTTAGACTTGTTGGTAAGCTTGTCTCCAGATATATCTGATTGGGTAATCAATAAAATTGGCTGATTATTGATTATTATATTGTTCTCTTCCTTATTGACTCCATCTCATCAACTTATTCGGGTGAAGCAGGTTTGGCTTCAACAAGCTGTAGTTTTGATTTACCCTACTCATGGATATTATACTACTGGATGTTGGTTATGGATATGTAAGCATCTTCAAGTTTATGGAAATGTTAGCAGTTTACTTGCTAATGTTATCATGGAATACAACTAGCCATTATGAAATGACAGGGATAAGGAGATAATCACAGCTTCCTCACATAAAAATGCTAAAATATGGTGGTTAATAGTGAGTGGGTATCATAGTTTAATTTTCTTTCTGCAGGAACTTGCCACTGCCAATACCACCTTAGTTAGCTTGATCAGCTTGGTAAGATATGATCTATTTTACATCAACACATGTTCTTTCCATCCAAAATGTGATCCAAGCAATACACCTGTTGTAAGTTGTAATAAATCAAAATCTATGTAAAGTTCCATGTACTTAAATAGAGAAGATATACATTAACTGATAATAATTCTAATTACAGAGACATGCTCATCAAGGCAAGATGATGATTGTCAGAATGGAAAGTAAGTCCAAAAACCCTACTCAAGGGGATGAATGTGATTGTGAAGGAGAATTTTTTCAGAATGATTATTGTGTGTGTGTGTTTTCCCCTCATGGTCCTGTTAATTTGGGATTTAGAAGTCTCCTGCCACAGCGGTGCGGTAAAGCGAATGCAATACCGCCCCCGATGCTCCGATTCTCCGGCCAATCTCCCGCTCCATTTTTCCCTCACTCGCAAACAAGACCCCGAGATACTTGAACACCTTCACTTGGGATAAAGCCTCATTCTCTACCCGGAGGAGGCACTCCATCGGTTTCCTGCTGAGAACCATAGCCAATGCTCATAACGTCTGCTTCAATGGTCATACAGACATAAAACTGGTATAATATGTGGAAATGGATGCTGTACAACTTTGCAAATGGCCGTTTTCATTTCCACCTGACAACATTTTCCATTATTTTGAATTATCTGAAAAACCTACCTTTGAGAAATAGTCGTAGGCCATTCATCCCATTTCCAAGAAACTTCACAAATAGCAGCTTGTGAATCCTGCCCATCAATAACTGAAAAAATAGACATTTCAAAACACAGCAGATGTCAAATGCCAACAACTTCCTAGGCATACAATTCCACAAGAGGTGAAAACATATCTCAACAAATGTGGTATGCATTATTGGTATGAAGAGGTACGCGCCTTTTGGGGGTGCTGTTCGAGAAAATCACAATAAACCGTCATTAATCCTGAACACAAACAGACCTATACAACCCATTAGTAATACCCTTATAAATTCTATTCCCGATGGCATTCTTGTACCCCTTAATTGCTGCATGCAGCAATATTTGTATTTGTATTAATTGATGTGCTTGACGTATTGCGACACCGCGTTCCCTCCCTGAGGGAATAAAGATAATTGATGAATACATACCTTCTACACACTGCCCCTTTAAAAATAATATTAGGAGACACACCGGTGAATAGTGCCATCTATCGGCCCTAACGTTTATTGTTATTACAGAAAATACTGTAGCTGGATGACATGCCATAAATGTCAAAATGCAAAAAGGCTAGACAAACTCGATTTTAGTTTCACGTTTTTTATGTTTTCATTTTTAAATGAATAAATCAATGAACAGTTCAATACAAACCATAAATGGGAACAAGAGTAAACATGAACATGTTATCGTAAGACTGAAACCGGTTAATAGAATAATTTATAACTAAATTAAGGAAAATAGATACATAGTTAAAATAAGAATTCTCAAGGAAATTGAAACAAAGATAGGTAATAGGAATACATTTTTGGGAATTCTCTTTTGGAAGTTTCCCGGCTTTCCGTATTCTCTGAGCAATCTGGTGTCATTATAGTGCGACTGCGTCCAATAAATATGATGCGCCCGTGTCCAATTGAAGAGCCAAAATGGTTGTGAAGTTTTTTTTAGGCTGGCTGGACAGATAGGGTTTGGTTAGTTGTCAATCCAAGCTGTTTATAACCGAAAAGCAACTATACGGCAAAAAAGAAACTGTTCATTTGGTTCTGAAGACTCGTTCAGATGGTGTGAGTTCATGGTTTTCGGTTAAATTGAGAGATATTGTTGGCTCTAGACGAGTCTGGAGTGAGCAGACGGATCTCAACTGCTTTGACTTGCTGGGCAACGCGTTTGCTTGCGTACTAGCGATCGCTAACAAGTTATGGTATCTCACTACTTAACGTTAAGTGTTTTTTTTAAATCAAAACCTCTTTGGGCTTATGTGTAGTCAGCCATTGTCGTGACTGTACTAGTTACCGTAATTTACAAGTGTTACTGTGTCTACTACATGTATAGATTTACCTACGTCGCCCAGTCACTCTTGTTGCGGCTTAGCTGGATTTCTGCTAGCTAAGTATCTAAAGTTAATGACTGCGTATTTGATTTTGAGAACGTTAACATGCGCTCCACGTTAGTTAGCTTTGAGTATTATTTCGCTGGCTAGCTAACGTTACTGAAAGCCGCGAATTAACCTACTTTGTGTACTACAGTAACGTTAAGCTATATGCTAGTTAAGCAGTCATTTGTGGCGTACTTTTATCTGAGCTTTAGCTAGCAACGTATCTAATGTTGGCTAGGTTCTTGATGATTCAGAGTGGACGAACAGTCTTGACATTGAGGCATGTTTTCGAGAGTTAATGTTAGCATGACTACAACTACACAAGAGAAGAGTGGTCAATAATCTGAAAGGTCAACGGGTTGATATACGTTTTTAATTGTGTACTTAAGCTTTCAAAGTCAGTCTGTATATGCTATGCATTTAAGAAATAATATCTGAACGCTTCTGCCCTGGCAGATGACTTGGCAAATATTACTACACCGGGAAATGCTCCATAGGGAATTGCCTTACGACCTTTCAGACAGATTTGTTTATGGTCATGGTTCTGATATGGACATTTTGAAGTCTACCAGAGATATATGGATATAGAAACACATTTTGATTTATGTTTGTATCAGCTTGCAGTTGTACTCAGTCTTGATGCATCGTGTAGTGCACGTATATAGGAATTAACCAATTAACTGTCTGTCAATGCAACTAAAAAAGTTAAAAAAAAGTTTTGTCTGCTATGTGGTCTCTTACAAAACCCGTGAGTTGAATGCTGATTGTCTGATATCCATGGTGTTTTTACTGCTGTAATTGTTTAGGTAACATGTTTGTAGGAGCATCAAGAAATGTCTGGGTTTTGTGATCATGATATAATACAGCTGTTAGCCAATCAGCATTCAGTGTTCAAACTGCTGTTTATAGTTTGTGAGTGGTTCTTGGCTATGTTCTCTGATCTTTGATATTCCACCTACTGTCATTTTGTAAGATTTCAGAGTCAAATCTAACAAAGATCAGCCAATAAACTGCAACATTGATAGTCTTTGTATATTTAATTGATTCTTAATAGTCTTTTACACCTAGTCATTAGTCCTGTGATGTCCTGCATTTAAATAAATGACAATGGATGTGCGGGTGCAAATGCTAATTTGATTTCTGGTTTGCAGGTGGTGATGGCAGAGCGTCGTCTGGAGTGCTCCTGGAAGAGGCACATTGTGGAGCAGCTCAAACAGAGGGACCGTGTTCAGCGGCATGCCTTTGAGGAGATCATCCACCAATGTACAAACCCCATACAAGTCTCAGTGCTCAAGATAGTGTTGATTAAACTTGTTTCTGTTCCGTTTGCCAGTGCAGTTTTCCGTATAAGTGGTTTTGAAGGACCTGTTTATTTTTTCCCAGATAACCGTCTCTTGGAGAAGTCAGACCTACAGGCTGTGCTTTCGGAGAGATACCAGTCAGACAAATATGACCTTCAAAACAGACACGACAGTAGGTACGTCTCACTAAGTAGTTACCTTTGTAACTGGAGAATAAGTCAAGCTGTTAATGTATGGCCTATCCAATCCTTTCAGTTCTACTGCAGTTTCTAGGGCCGAACTTGACAAGCCTACCCCAGAAAGAATAGCCATTAGGTTGGATTTAGCATATCAGTATCCTAATAAAATGCCAAAATACCTGATCTTGGAGTGCTGCAGGGACTTAATATTTAGAAATTGCCTGGAATACATGGTGCAGAATTTGGGCTGTTTCTGAACTGATCAGTAACTGGCACTCCAGGAGCAGGGGGCAAAGGGGTTCTTTGAAATTAGGTGCTGGTGTTCTAACTGATTTGAAACTGTCAAATGTCTGTCCTTTGTCACTTTGACTAACCATCTGTGTTATGGTTCCTTAGCCCAGGGCTTGACTTGAGTCGCAATGACTCATTACAGCAGGAGATGGCCCAGATGCGGATCAGGCACCAGGAAGAGCTGACTGAGCTTCATAAGAAACGTGGCGAGGTTAGCCTGTTTTTCTGCCAGACTACTCATCCCAATCACAGGCCCGATTTCTTGACAACTACACTGCATACTTTCTCTAACTGAATGCTAGCGCATCTGATTTGTCTAATAACATTTCCCTTTTTTAGCAGCCTATATGTGGAATATCTAAGTTGGAATTTAGCATTTTGCATTTTCGGCTCTTCGCTTTAGCAACTTACTGCCTGATGTTTAGCAATTTCTTGGAAATGCATTATTTCAGTAAAATTATAGTTTTTCGCTGGTGTTGTGGTAACACTAACCCGTTCATAAGAATGATATAATTGCTAGTGAATTATATGGGCTACCCAAACCTTTTCTATACATCACCTTTTACAGCTTGTCCAATGTTGGAGTTTTGATTTGGCCACTTGCATTATTTGTGAATGGATTTTTTATACACTGCTAAAAACAAATAAGGCAACACTTATTTCCACTTCGGGTCTTGATGAGGGAAATATTAAAGATTCTGACGTTCTCTGGCAAATGCCAATCTGTTGATGGGCTGTGAGCACCGGTCCCACTAGATGTCGGGCCCTCATGCCACCCCCGTGGAGTCTGTTTCTCTCAGTTTGGTCCGAAACATGCACACCATTAGCCCGGTCATTTTGTAGGGCTCTGGCAGTGCTGTTCCTGCTCAGTCAAAGGAGCAGATACCGGTCCTGCTGTTGGATTTTTGCCCTTCTATGTCCCAGTCCAGCTCTCCTCGTGTAACGGCCTGAGTCCTGGTAAGTCCTCCATGCTCTTAAGACTCCTGGGAGACACAACAAACCTTTTTCCAATGGCACATATGGATATGCCATCCTGGAGGAGTTGGACTACTTGTGCAACCTGAATGGGCTGCAGGCACCGCCTCATGCTACCAGTTGTGACAAGGACACTAGCAAAATGCACAACAAGAGAAGCATCAGTCAGGATGGATAAGGAGAGAGCAATTGTCTGTGGCCACCACCTGCAAAACCATTTATTTTTGGGGATGGTCTTGCTGTTGCCTCTCCAGTGCAGCTGCTGTCACTTTCATTTGCACCAGAACAGGTGACATTGAGTCACAAAAGCTTATGCTTCCTAACTGGGCAGATTGTGATATCCCTGAAGTTTAATTGACTTGGTGTTATTCTGTGCTGATTACACGTGTATTTACTTTTGAAAGCAATGTTTTTGCTGGCTGTTCGTAAAGTCTACATTTTGCATGCCATATCAATGCTCTAGATTGTTACAAGAATTGGGTTTCCTCTTGCATACATGCTCTGAGGTTCATTTGTTGTGAACTTGAGTAAAACCTACAAAAGTACATATTCTTACGGGAGTTTCAGCTAGTTCCCATCCGGTTTTATAATCCTTGTGAATACTTCACTGTTTTTACAATTTCTCATTGACCTCATTGCCTTATCATTCACAAGATGTCTCTTACCCTGTCCCCAAAGACCCTAAAATTACAAAAAGCTCATGGCCATGATTAATTTAAATGGCTTGTTAAAGTTTAGTTTACACTGTGGCTGGCTGGAATTGTGTTGTAAGCTTGTTTTTAAATGGCAACATAAGTCTAGTTTGGGTTAAATTCGCATCTAACCCAGTGTGCAAATATGTCTGAAAGGTTACTTCAGTTGAAGTCTGTCCTTACAAATGCCTAAGCTCAGGTCAGTTGGATAAACATTGCGATTCAAGTTATTGAGTTGCTTGGTTTATACTCTTGTTTAGTTTACCTGCTGCCAGTGGTATATGTTGATTCAATATACTTGTCTCCATGCTCTCATGCTTTCCTTTAGCTGGCCCAGAGTGTGATTGAGTTGAACCACCAGATACAGCAGAAGGACAAGGAGATTCAGAGCAATGAGGCGAAGTGAGTCTTCCACTGTCCAATGAGTCTCTTGCGGTCTATATTGTTAAGCACTCAATCTTGGTCTCTGTGGAGATGTAATTTTTTTGATTGATCAGTGGTTTCTAACCATTTTATTTCACTGATCTGGGTCATTGCTGTGTATCATACTGTCCTGCCTCTCTTCCTGATTTGCCAATTGCCTCTGCTAGGATGGAGGAGTACCAGCGGCAGATCGCCGAGCTGGAGGGAGAGTGCCGGGAGCTGCGAGGCAAACTGCAGGACCTGGAGCAAGCCAACCAGACACTGAAGGATGAGTATGACGCCCTGCAGATCACCTTTGGTGCCCTTGAGGAAAAGCTGCGGCGCACCACGGACGACAACCAGGAGCTGGTGTCACGCTGGATGGCAGAGAAATCTCAGGAGGCCAACAAGCTCAATGCAGAAAACGAGAAAGACTGCAAGTATGTCATGATGCTAAATCCTAGAATGGGTGGGCAAGTAAGTCTGTCGTTGGGCCGATTTTAAAGTAATTGGATGGTGGGCCCGAATATAGCCAAAGCATATTTTAAGAAATTAATTAATTAAAAATGCAACTAGAATTGCCTGTTAGATTGTTTAGTGTCTTTTGTAACTGCTTAGTTAGCTGTGGTTACCTTGTGGTTAAATCCTGTAGGACCGTCAGAAACAAAAAGGCGCACTTGCTTGATGGGGTCCCGGTTTGTGCTGGATTAATTAATACAGTACAGTTAGTTGTCAACTTACCAGCTATGCTACTTACGTCTGCACGGACTTACGACCGAAGTAAATAAAATAAATTCTCATATGCCAGCTAGCGTGGTACTCTGTGGGAGGATGGGCAAACAAATGATAGTGTCATGAGCGAGCATAGTAACGCTAACATGGTTATGGGGCACTAAATTATAATTCCTCGATCGACTTCAAATCATCTCCCGTTCGTATATCGATCACTTCCTGTACTACTGACACAGGCCTAACCCGGCAAGTATCTTCATTCACCAACTTGCAACACAGTCTGCCTTTCTACGACACATGTGGGAAATGCGTAATGGATAAAAATAACAGCATGAAATAAGAGGACTTGAATATGCTGTTAATGGCCTGTTTGAGTCATGCTTTTAACAACTTAGGTTAAATTCCTCTTTCCATATTGTGCGTAAAGTGTGTATCCTTTATATTTGTTTTTTTTTTGCTACACATCATAGCCTAACTTATTGTAATCATTGTTTGATATAGCCTACTTTGACTCTCAGAATAAATCTGTTGCGTCCTCATGTACTACAAAGCATTTTTTTAATAGTTTGTGTGGAGGTAGGCTGCACTATTACGTTGAGTTCGGAGATAAACATTTAAGCTAGCTGTATACACAAAATGGCACTATCAGAGTCTAAAGAGGAACGTTAACAGCGAAAATAGGGCATTCAAAGATAAAAGAACTATGCCTTCATCCTACCTAGTTTTGTGAATGCCAAGCTGGTGTTGCCACTGTTTGCAAAGAGTATAACAGTACACTGTTAGTTTTTCATATCACGCATTTCCCAAAAGCTATTTCAGAAGTGTCAAGCAAGCCACAATTGAATGCACATCAGAAATTTTCTAAGTAAACACACTCAATTCAACTTAAAGCATTGTTTTCAAAAAATGTTTTCACACTTTGTTTATTTTGTAGGCAAAATCACTAAAGAGGAAGTGTTAATGTGTATAAATGTTGCTGTCATGACTGAGATTAATTTCTGCACCAGCCGCTGTCAAAGTAATCATCCCGCAGGTTGCCTTTTGCCAAACCCTGACCTAGAATGTCAAGGAAATGTCAAGCAAGCTTCATTAATGCAGACAGTCGTTATTTTGAAAAAGCCTTTTTGAATCAGGATTTCAAGGGGTCATGTATTTTTGATTATTTTTGCAGGTATCTGTAATGTACAACTTGTTGACTGCAGTTCTCTGCTGATTAATAATGTATACATTTTACTTTCCATTTAATGTTATCGTTCAAGACGCAGGCAGGCAAAGCTTCAGAAAGAGCTTGCAGAGGCTGCAAAGGAGCCTTTTCCTTTGGACCCGTGAGTACAGTTCAACATAGCAAGCCCCAAGTCTGCCCTAAGCACATTGCCCTAATAATGGGTTAAACTCCATTGAATATCCATGATTCTTCATATCCTCAAACTTTTCGCCAAACATTTTTAGGCTATATTGTATTTTAGCAGTCAAAGTACAATAGAAACCCTGTAGGTAATGGTTATGATTTCTGTCCTATCTCAGGGATGATGACATTGAGGTTTTAGCTGAAGATTCTGGGAAGGGCACCGGAGAGGCATCTCCCAACCGACCACTCAGCCGCACCCCCAGGTGTGAGCATGTTGGACTCAAACACACTCTTGTCTGGAATGTGTGTTAATATGAAAGTGGCTTGACTTTGTCATCAGAAAGGCTTGTTGATATATTTGCAGGTCAGCATGTCATTTAGGACTGTACGCAAGTACCTCGAAAGCTGTTTTTGGTTTTGACAATACTCTTTTGTTGGTCTACCTTTAAACACTCCATTCTCTTAGTAAACGCATCTCTGGACAGTCTCCTCAAAGCGGCCTATTGGACTCAATCTCAAACATATTTGGGTATGTATGCGTTCTGTCTGCTGTGCTATGGCTTATGTTATCTCCGGCTCAGTGTGTGTCTGTCTTGTGGTCTGTCCTGGGTTGTGTTCAAGGCACCAAACAAATGAACTGCCAAACTGAGATGGAATAACTGCTGTGTTCAAGTACCAAACAGCTTACCTTGAATTTAACCATTTTGCTTTTTCAAGCAAATGCTATGTGGCGGATGTTCATGAACACAACCCGGGACCGGCTTGTTTGGTGTCGCATACATTTTTCAAACATTTTTCTGTTACTGTGGTCCCATGTGGCTCCTCCCGGCGGGCTTGTCCATCCAGTTTATGGAATCTCTCTGTCCGTCTGCAGCGTGTCTGAGTCTGTGCAGCCCGGATTTGTCTTCCCTCCAGACTCCAGGTGAAATTCCACTGTGGTGTCTGCAGGGCTCACAGCTGTGTGTGCCAGTGTGTCTTGTGGACCTGTGTTGAGAGGCATTTTGGTGAATTCCCTGAATAATTATCCCGAATGATGGCACTTTTTTTTTTTTTTTTTTTTTTTTTTTTTTTTTTTTTTTTTTTTTTTTTTTTGACTTCCAAGTGGAAACAAATGAGAATGCATCGTCAGGTTATTAGTCTCCCACCTGGCATAATCCCAGACCAAATCTAGGATGACACTTAACAATTGACTGTTAGAATTCTGTCAACAGTGTATACAGCGCTGCTATATCAATGGATTGGAGGGTGTTGAAGATCCTGATAAGCCTTTGCACTAATGCCTAGGACAATCTGCCCTGTTCCATACTTCACTTCAACCACCGCTCACTCAACTATCTCAGTTAGATTTGTGGCCTGTGATGAGATCCGGAAATCCCAGCTGACTATGCCTCGTCCCTCCTTGGCCAATGCTGGTCATTCTACTTCCCGCTTGGGCCATCCTGACCACTGTGCTGATAATTTTAACGCTACTAAATCCCTGTTCGCTTAGTTGGCCGCATGTTGGCACATTCTAGGAAAGGCTTTATTTTGCTTGGTTCTAACTCATGGCAATAGCGCAGAGCTAGTATTCTGTGACCTGCAGGCTATATTCAGGGCTTTTAGCAATTTTAAAATGTGTTTGGCAAAATTCTACCTATTTATTAAGTGAAATAATTGGTGGTGACTATAAAAATAATATTGGGCCAAAATGTGTCCTTGTTCAACATTTAATTTACAATTTCTGGGTCTGGGTGCTGAAATAGAGGGTCAGTTGTTTTCGCTTGCCTATTTGCTTGTTCACCACAGTCAAAATTGTTGAACCAGATTCATCTGCATGCTAAATTCAGGGGTGTCACCATGGACTCAGCTATGGCTACCATAAACTTTATACACTCAATGTCTAGCTTGAAGCATAATTTGTTTCTATTCTGCTGAGCTAAATCTTGTAAGGTGGTTATGCAAGTATATGCATAACACAGCCCAAATCATGGCAGTAATTTCTCTGTGCGTCAGCTCATTTGATAGCTCTGTGTCATAGTACGCAGCCTAATTTGTTGGCTTAAGTATTTGCTGTATGGCGTCAAGCTACCTGGCAGCTATTGATCCGTTTTCTGTTTGTAGTGCAGACTAATTGTGAGGTGCTTCTGCATGTCTTGTTGGCTTCTTGTGTGAGCTTTTGCAGCTATACCACACTTGCTTTATATTTTGGCCGGTACTGAAATCAGAGTTTTTATCTTTCCAATCGGATATCCATCTGCTTACTGACAATTTTTCCCTAAATACAGGTGCATCTCAAAAAATTTGAATATTGTGGGGAAATTCATTTTTTTCTGTAATTCAAATCAGAAAGTGACACCTTTTCATATGTTCTAGATTCATTACACAGTGAACTAGTTTAACCCTTTTTTGTGTCGGTCTTGATGATTGCAGTTTACAGCTCATGGAAATAAAAGATCCAGTGCCTCAAAATATTAGAATAAACATTTACAATTGAAATTTTTACTTGAAAAGAGCTCATCTGCATATTTACTCCATGTGCCTTCAGTCTCTGTCTGGTTCAGTACACACAACCACAATCATAGGGTACACTAGTGGTCAATCTAGTGGTCTAGAAGACACTCATTGACTTTCTCCACGAGGAGGGTAAGCCACAAAGGTCATTGCTGAAAGTGCTGACGGTTCACAGAGCGATGTATCAAAACAGCTGAAGGCCGCTATCAAAGCCACACCTCAGCAGTGCTACCGGGTGATTGCCTACATCCCTTGCCGCATCCACATCCCATGCCGCAAATGAACATACTTAGGAAACCTTAGCATGTGTTTTGTGTTAATTAGCTGTTGACATTTCTGTATTATATATATTTTTTATTCTAATATGTTAACATACATGGATTGTGGTTTTCAATGCGCTGTAAGCTGTAAACATCACAATTGAAACAAAAAAACGTATCTAGAGTATATGAGGGTGTCAATTTTTTATTTGAAATAGGGAAAATTATGGCGGAACTTGCCCACTATTTTTCCACTCAACTTTCCCACAAAAATGTTTGTGATGCACCTGTACCTCTGTTCCATTCTGACCATTTCATGGGCGTCCCTGGAACCATTGCTAGTTCTGCTCGCAACCGCGTACACACAACATTATTTTGACTCCTGTATGTGATGTGTGTTTGAGAACGGTAAGATGCAGGATTGCTTGTCTATCAGGAAGAGGGTCCTGAAGTCCTTTTGGATGAAGTATAATTTTTTTTGATGCATGGTCATTTGTAGCTCAGCAGTTCTACCCAGGCTGTCTGCAGTGCAAGGCAATCTTGAATGTGCAATGTGTGTTGGCACAATGGTGTCTGACTTTCAGTTGATGGCTCCTCTGTTGGCAGGCGTCGTCCTGGGAACTCTTATGGCAGCTCCCCTGAAAACATGGAGACGCCCTCCGGAGTATGTGCTGATGTTCGTGTCCCTGCCACGGCCCTCCACGTGTTTGTAAGTATCTCCTACGTTTGTCTTGGCTCACGAGATCAGTGGAGCTCTCTTACACAACAGTGTGTGTGCGCACACTTACAAATAATTGTTGAAGGTCAGTGATGAGAAGTAAAAGGTCTGATTACCCAAGTCCATTCCCATAATCCTGGCAGCTCCCAGCAGCCCCTGCGCCTCTCCCAGCATGCTCTAGTTGTGCATTGTTGGCCCCGCAGGGCTGCTGACAGAGAGGATGACCTCATATCCTGTGTCCCGAAAGACAGTGTCACAAATGAAGGATGTCCGACATGACCAGTCCCCAAGGAGTATCAGGAAATGCGATTGGGATGGGTAGATGATCTCAAGTTTTCAAGCTGAGACCTTAAGCTGACAACTACAGGGGAGAAATTGTACTTAAATGCCATTCAAAGGCTTGATAAGCAGTTAACCACCAAATGGTGTTGCATTTTAAACAGCTTTAGCATTTTCGCTATCCTTTTTCATATTTAAGGTATTCACACTGTTTATTAATTATGAACCGGACAGCGGTTGTTCAGTTTGCCCCCATGTATCTGCTTTCATAGGAAGCGCATGATGGAGAGGTAAACGCTGTGCGGTTCAGCCCAGGCTCCCGACTCTTGGCTACAGGTGGGATGGACCGTAGGGTGAAACTATGGGAGGTGGTCTCAGGTAAATGTCTTCACACTGTGGTCTGGCGTCAAACGCTTTCCCTGATCTATTCCCGGATGTAATTGCTGATGTGGATTGGGGAATTTTTTTCATGGAGACAGTGTTCAATTTTATAGTAGTTCACGGTTTGTAAGCTTGAAAGTCAGTGATGAGAAGTAAATGGTCTGATTGCCCAAATCCTATCCCTTTGTACTGCCAGCTCCCAGCAGCCCCTGCTCTACTTCCAGCATTATCTAGTCATACATCATTGGCCTCAGGGGCTGCTGACATCAGAGACCTTGGTGTCGCAGGAAAGATGGACATCATACATGACCAATCACCAGGGAGTCTTATGGGCTTGGATTGGGATAGGCACATGATTGTTGTAAAGCTGAGACTTTTTTGAAAGCACTATGATTAGAACTCCAAAAGATGAATACAAATTCTTAACCAGCTAAATACAACAAATGCAATGCTTGAAAACTGAACCGTTGGTCAATCAGTGTGATTACAATCTTTCCTGGGTTGTGGGGGGAAAACTGAAGTGTTTGCGCATTTTGAATTGCTCTGGATAAATTACGAAAATGTAAGCTAATGCAAAATGTCTTCATTTTCCTTTTGCAAAGTGTGCGGTAATGAACACATGTTTTCTTTGTGTGCAGGTCGCTGTGAGCCAAAGGGGGCCCTGACTGGCAGCAATGCTGGAATCACCAGTATAGAGTTCGACAGTGCCGTGAGTGTCACCATGCTTCACCTTGACTGTATCTAAATTGTCTTCTTGCACTATACTGGGAATGCAGTGCCATTTTCTGGTACGACCTCTACTTTAAACAATACAAGGTCTGCTTAAATACCTCTGCTGCCTGACTTCTATTGATTTCATAATCTGATATTACAGAATGTCTTTTTGTTTTTCCCCCTAGCTTAGCTAGTGGTTTTGCTTGTCGGTGCTTGCCTTACATTTGTTTGTCTTTTATTAGTTACATTGGTTTATTTTATTAGTAACTTTTTATAAGGTGCTTGACCAACCTGAACTTGGACCGTACAATTTTCAAAGAAATACTTTGAACGGTTTTGTGCGTGTGTGGTCTAACTATACTTATGGGGATCAAATGTCCCCATCCGTATAGTTAAACCACAAGAAATTGTACTCATGGTGCCCTTTTGCCGGTCCCCATGAGGCAAGGCATTTCTGGCTCAGGGTTTAGGCTTAGGGTCAAACTGACAATACATTTGAGTTAGAATTGGGGTTTCTTTAAGGTCCAGGCATTGTTGGTTAAGTTTAGGGTTAAGGTTAGGCATTACACCTAGGAAAAATGTTGGCATAATTGTTACTTTATTGAGTTTAGGGTTAAAGTTAGATTAGGGTAAGGGCGAGGGAGCATGCCTTTTTTTTTTTCTGCTCTCCAGTGTGTGTGGTATGTGGTTTTCCAGGGCTCTTACTTGCTGGCGGCATCCAATGATTTTGCCAGCAGAATCTGGACTGTGGATGACTTCAGATTAAGGGTAAGTGTGCCTGGAAACAGTCCATCTACATTTTCCAAATATGTAATTCCTGTAGCATGGATGTTCATTAATCCAGTCTAATTTTCCACCTTGAGTGACTTAAACTGTAACTGGACTGTATTGGTTGCAGTGGTCAACATGTTTCTGTCCCTTTTGTGTATATTCATACTACACTGCTCAAAAAAGAGCTCATGTAATCATCACAGTATAACACCAAGTCAATGAAACTTCACATTTACGGTGAGTTTGAATCCAGACCTCCATTGGTTTCCATCGACCGGTATGTCATTTTGATCTCAACAAATTATACAATGTACAGTAAAGATTTTGATTAATCTAGACTGTGATTTTCCTTTTTTTTTATCAATGTATATATTTTGGGTGCGATTAGCTTAACATGACCTACACTCATTCGTTGTGAAACTGCTATGAGCTGATTGGTCAATGATGTAATGTAAAAGGTCTGAGACCCAGTTCCCATCCCTGCCGTCTCTGCAGCGCCTGCTCCACTCCCAGCATGCTCTAGTTGTGCAATGCTGTGCCCCGGGTGCTGCTGACAAAAGAGGATGACCTCACGTTCTGTGTCTGTAAGAGATCATAGCGTCACAGGGATGACGGACATCTAACAGAGCCATTCAGAAAAATGTATTAGGCAGAGGTACGGAGCTGGGCCACTGATCTCAACGTTCAAACTGAGACCATACCTTTGCTCTTAAACATGACCGTCTTTTGCTTTCCATCACTTCAACATGACGAGGTGGAAAATACCTGGATCTGTCTAATCAACAGCTTTAGCTAGTGCCCAGACGGTGTGGTGGATATAATTTTGTGAAAATGGATAGACAATCCTATCTTTGAAGTAGCAGTGGGGGTCACATCTGAACTTGGGCAACACAATGCTGCGATATTCCCTGGTGGACATATCCTGTGTCAATTGGTTCTTCAAAACATCTGGTTGTAATAACTTCATTAAGGTGATGTTCAGTATGTTCTCTTACCCCTCCCCCACAGCACACACTCACAGGCCACAGTGGGAAGGTTTTGGCGGCCCGCTTCCTTCTAGACAATGCTCGCATAGTCTCCGGGAGCTACGACAGGACCCTGAAACTGTGGGATCTGCGCAGCAAAGTCTGTAAGAGGAAACTCCTTCCCTGGTGTTACCATTTTTTGGATTCACCCTCTAAATAATATTATTTTTGCCAGCCACACACAATGGCTTGACTTTAAAGATATATATATATATATTTTTTTTTTTCTACATCCAGTTTGCGGTAAAGTAAGACATACTTCTGTGAATCAATGCTGACTTCCAGTCATTACATGAATGCCAGTCTGCCCCAAATACCTAGCAAATGCTATCTCACTTTCACAAGACTTCTTGTTTTTTTTTAATGTTTTGTTTCTTGTCGACTGAGCATTTGGTCAATTTTCAATTCCTCTTTCTCGCAGGCATGAAAACTGTGTTTGCTGGGTCCAGCTGTAATGACATTGTATGCACGGAGCAGTGTGTCATGAGTGGCCATTTTGATAAGAAAGTGCGGTTCTGGGATATCAGGTTAGTGTGGAAGGTGACTCTTCTGAGCCTCATAAATGGGTTATTAGATATCCAATTAACTATCCTCTTGTTAATTTCTCAATAAGCTTACTGTACCCAGGTCTCTATGCCGATTTTGGTTTTTACAAGGCATGTGCGCAACATGTCCATTTGCCAGGACGTAGACTAGTATATTTGCAGAAAATGAGCAGTGCGTGGGAATGTGTCATAGGCGTGTATAGAGGACTCACCTAACAAGACTAGTAACATGTTAAATACATGTTAAATACAAAAAAAGGTAATCAGGGATGATGGATAATTGTGAAGGAATTGCACTTCCAACGCCAACTTTTTTCTCATTGGGCCTGTTGGCCTGAATCTGCTGGCCAATTTTTACTTGCCTAAACTGAATAAAAAAAATAACATAACATATCAGAATATTGATTTATATCGCATGAGCTGACTAGCAATTGCTGTTTTGCATAAATATGATGCAACCCATATAATTTCTTCTTAATAAATGGTTATCAAAATATTAGCTGCTATTAATATCATTATCTTTTCATGAACATGCTTGCTTATTTAATGTGAAATAAAAGCATGAAAAATTGAGTTCATATATTTATGGTAACACATACAGTCAGTACTTGCTCTAGCTGGTTGACTGGCATGTTGTGTGTCACTGCTAGTAAGCGCCGCTTAGGCAGGCATAGTTAACATGACGCTTACTGTTGATAAGCCATGTCCGTATGGCTCTGTATGTATTCAGCCGACTGTCTTGGATGTAGTGTAAATGGTTTCTCCCTCTTCATTACATGATAGGTGGTAATCATTTTTTTTCAATTTGGCAACAAATGTATTCTGAGCAGGCAGATGTTCATTGGTGCAGCCGCCGGGTTGTCTACAGCCTGTTTGGCTGCAATACACACAACATTTTGAGAGCAGGTAGTTGTTCGTTCCCTTAAATAACGACCCTGCCTTATTGGCTTTAGTCGGGAACGCACAACATCAACAGCAGAACATGTCGCTTGCCATTATCATTTTTGAAAATGAAAACAAAAATAAGTGCAATTGCTTTGCCTCTTATGATATTTTGGTCCTGTTCTCGAATGCACTATGAACTATGTGTTAAAGCAGATGAGCCATCGAATATTATTGGTCACAAAGATATCACTGTACTTTACCACACCCATGTGGGAGAAGTGCCACAAGTGGGGAGTGGCAACGCTGAAAAGCAAACATTTCAATACGATACTAGGAATTTAACACTAAAACAGCCAAGCCTTTCAGACTCCCAGTATCTGGCAGAGCCAAACGTTGTTTGGTGTCATTAGCATACTTATTGTCCCTATTAGCATACACATTCTCCTCCATGGTATCACCATCCTGCCAGAGCCTCTACTGGGTTTTTATCAAACTACAGTATATAGAAGACTCAATGAATTACTGAATGTTTGTTTAAAATTAAGAAATTTGACAAATGCAAGAATGTGTTAATAATGAAGGTTTTATCATATGAAAAAAAATTGGGAAAAGGAATTGCAAAGAATTATAAGAACACAGGCTGTAGTATTTTCAATAATTTGTTAGGCCCTACAAATGTTCAAAATGAAAATTACAGCCAAGCTATAGGTTGCATGTATAAGTTATCGAAAAACCCCAAGGAGTTATTAGAAAAAGACTACTTGTAAAATGAATTGGCTTTGTGAATGTCACATCTTCCGGAGGTCTCTTCCGGAGGTTTTAGGGGGCTCTCGAGCGCCAATTCATAGCTTTGGTGTTATCTTTGGTATTTCATTTAGTGAATAATTATTTAGCCTAATACATTTGTAGAATATTCATCTTCATTTTAATAAGCAGAGAAAATGGACGATGGCATGTATGTTTTTTTTTTATATTAGGAGAAACTAAATCGCACAAAGGTATGTAATACCTTTGTTAAATTGGTGACTGGTAAACAATATCCTTGGTGTTTCATTCCATTAATAATTGTTTAACATAATACATTTCTAGAGCTACATTTTAGATTTACATATGGTTAATTAACCTCTACAATAAGTCTCCTATTGAAAAACTGTAACGTGTGATAAGTAGCCTATATTGTTTGTATTACGTTTCAGTAACAGGCTGTTTTTCAATGTTCTTAGTCCCTTAAGTTCCTTCAAATTCAACCAAGGCTCTGATCATCTGGCTGTATTCTGCATTCATCCCTTGAAGTCAAGGCTTCATGCTTTCATGCCTGTTAGTCGCATAACGCAACTCTCCTGATTCCTACCTCTCCAGTTTTTCTTTCTTTAACTACTTTTTAGCTTTCTTAAAATCTTTGACTTGTTTCATTTTTGTTCTGTTTTTGTTTTTGTATTTTTACAATTTTAAGTACATGTTTAAAAGAGGACCTCAACGTAGTTCTTTAGCATTTTTTACTTAATTTTTCCAATGGAGGAGCTAAGACAGCTGTTGGCGGAACGGATCAACCTCTTAGAAGATTTAGTCACCCGAGCTTTTCTCCGGTCAGACTGTGGGTCTTGTCCCGTAGGTGAATCAATAAATGCTAACGCTAACGCAGCACAACAGGCTAACTCAAAGCTAGAGAGCTCTAAAGACTTCCCTATACTTGACAGAACACATTCAAAATTGGTGATTAGATCAAAACCATTTCAGCGCGGGTGACTGAATGAGACGATAACACAGCTTGAAATACGTAAGAGTGAACAATTCATTGACTCTGTAGCAGCAACTCTAGGGGTTGACACACATTGCTATACATGGGATTACTTCCAATCTTCACCCCTCTGCCACGGACCTGGCTGACATTCTCCTGTGACATGTGCAAACGCCACTGGATTAACCGCAGAGGTTTTCAAACCAGTCTTCCCCAATGAAACATTTTACTGACCCAACACCAGGGCTAGACCGAAGTCATCAACTCCAGAAGGGAAACTTGGTCTGATGTTGGGCGCCGCGGAGGCAAATCCAGCAAGAAATCAAATAAGCGCATCAATCTTCAATCCACCACCCGAACTCTCACTGCAAAACAGGTACGGTCCACTGACTCGGAATGAAATGTGTGTAAATGAACCCAGGGGAGCAAGCCACAACACCAGCATTAGGGCTAACCAAAATACAAGAAATAGCCTTAAAACCACTGATAGGATGAGAGAAAGAAGAAACGTGGCAAACTATAAACCTGATGCTACCTTGATTGGGGATGACAACCAAGCATATCAGATTGGCAAAGACTGAAATCCTAACCATGGCTGAAACATCAGTCAAAGAGCTAACGGAAATGATGCCAGTTATTCTCTCCATCCAAGCAACATGCAGATTATTATCCACACTGGGTCTTTTGACATTCCTCAAAGGAAAACGTGCTCTGAGAACCTGAAAAGGGATTTTTCTACACTCCTCGCGAAAATAAACGACTTTCAACAACATGTTTTCATCTCAGGCCCCATTCCAACCTTGGGGATAGGTATTGAATCTTTTAGCATACTCCTTGGGCTGAATATGTGGCTGACATCGGCTTGCCTCAAACACGGGATAAGGTTTATTGACAATTTCAATGTTTTCTGGAAATGTAAATACCGCTTTAGGCCTGATGGTGTTCATCCAAACATCATGGGATACCGGCTGCTTGGTGCCAACATACGTCATGCTCTTGGAATGCCATATCCACACAAGATGAGCATGAAAGACAGAACTCATAGACAAAGTATCCACCCCCCCTCTCCTGACCCTCTAGCTAAAATCTCCCAATGCATTGCGAAGTTGTCCTTGTCCCAAATGGGGCCACAACAACTCCCATCATCCCCTCCACCACACTCCCCCTCTCCCACGCCAACAAACTCCCTCTCCCCCTCCACTACACTCCCTATGCCCCACCCCTCCCCCTTGTTTAAAACGATTACTTACACAACTGCCACATCGTCAACAACCTTGTCGTTTATTTCCACAGAGCACAGAATATAGTCGATGATGTGCTTCGGATCCCTGCTATAGTGAAAATGGCAACGCCGATTGTTTTGAGTACAAGCTAGGACCCAGTGTCTCTATTCCTGTGTTGATTGGAAATAGAAGGAACAACTCTCCAACCTACTAGCCCAAAAACCCTTATTATATCTGTTAAGCTGGCTTTACTTAATATCAGATCTCTTGTCAACAAATCATTCTTGGTAAATGACATTATAATATCCTACAACCTAGATTTTATGTTTCTCACTGAAACGTGGCTGACTGAAGATTGTAGTGCTATTCTTAATGAGACAGATCCTGAAAAATTTGGCTATATGAATACGTGTCGTAATGGTAGGAAAGGAGGTTGAGTGGCTGCCTTATTCAAAGATACATTCCAGTGCAAAGAAAATACATTAGGTAATTTTATTTCTTTTGAATACCTCTGTTTTACATTGAAGGGTACTCCCCAAAATGTTGTTTTTAGCCATTTACAGACCTCCACGATACTCTGCTAATTTTAATGATGATTTTGCAGAACTACTTTCTGTCATATCAGTTGATTATAACTTGTTTATTATTACAGGGGATTTTAACATCCACATAGATAATAGTACGGACCATAATGCCAAAACTTTTTGCACTACTTGACACTTTTAATCTCACTCAACGTGAAAGAACATACACACTCAAGGCCACATTCTGGATCTGGTTATCTCAAAAGGTCTCAATATTTCCTCAGTCGTGGTTAAAGACATGGCCCTGTCTGATCGTTTCTGTGTCTTTTTTGAATCACTAATCCCCCCGAATGTTCCAGTAAACTCAGTTTATGGAAAGAAAAGGTACATTAATGAGAGTACCAATGCTCAGTTTATGGAAGCCGTAGCTATCTCTCCAACAATGAGCGCTGCGTCACTTGATGTACTCCTGGATAATTTTAATGTCAACATTTTGAATGTCATGGATCGTGTTGCACCAGAAAGGTAAAGAAAACTGAGCAAACATAAAACACCATGGAGAACAACTATGATGGTAAGCACCCTAAAAAGAGAATGTAGGAAAGCAGAACGCAAGTGGCGGAAAACTTAACTTCAAATTCACTATGACATCTATAAACAAAGCCTTGGGACCTTCAACAATGAGTTACGCAGAGCCAGACAACAACATTTATCGGGAATGATTAGCAAAAATATCAATAATACCCGCATTCTATTTGTCATGGTCGACAAGCTTACAAACCCAATAAAGCAGATAGCATCAGAATTCATGTCCACTGTGAAATGTAATGAATTTGCGTGTTTCTTTAGTGAAAAAATTAAAAGTATTAGACAGACCATGAGACAGAACTACACAGTCTAACAAGGACAGTGTACCATCATTATGACCACCAAGACATAACTTGGTTATTATGTCATAATTTGCTACAATTGATCAAAAATCCCTAGAAGAAACAGTTCGACATCTTAAAGCTTCTACATGTTGTCTCAACACACTGCCATCAGAATATTTTTAAACAATTTTGAACTCAACAATGGACCTGCAGCAAATAGTTAATAGCTCCCTTCAATCGGGCATTTTCCCAACATCTCTAAAAACAGCTGCCATTTAAGCCCCTATTAAAAAAGAAATCACTGGATGCATCTATAATGAACAACTACAGACCTGTTTTAATCTCCCTTTTATCGCAAAGATCATTGAGACGGTCGTATTCAATCAGCTCACTTTTTTTTTTTTTTTTTTTTTTTTTGGTGAACTCAGCAGGTCTCTTGGACATATTTCAGTCAGGCTTACGACCCCACCACAGTGCTGAAACGGCCCTGATTAAAGTCTTAAATGATATACGGCTGAATACTGATTCAGATAAAATAACCGTTCTAGTTCTATTAGATCTCCGTGCAGCCTTTGACACTGTAGATCATAGAAAACTTATAGGTAGGCTGGAAAATTGGGTAGGGCTTTCTGGGACAGTCCTTGAGTGGTTCAATCTTATCTAGATGGCCGGTGTTACTTTGTCACCATTGGTAATCATGAATCTGATAGGGTGGCTATGACATGCGGCGTTCCACAGGGATCAGTTTCTCGGACCGCTTTCTGTTCAACCTCTATATGCTACCTCTGGGCCAAATTCTACAGAACAACATTAACTACCACAGCTATGCCGATGATACTCAAATATGTCTCCCGAACCGTATGACAACAGCTCAATAGACTCTCTGTGTTACTGTATACCGCGCATAAATACCTGGATGAACCGAAATTGTCTACAATTAAACCAAGAGATTATTGTGTTTGGCCACAAAAATAAAAGAACAAGTATTAGTAAAAGAGCTTGTTTCTCGGGCCCTTAAAACCAAGAATCAAGTCCATAATCTTGGTGTTCGGACCTCACATTTAACATCATGTCATATCAAATCGGTCACAAAACCAGCATTCTACCATCTGAAAAATATATCCGGAATCAAAAGCCTGGTGTCCCAAAAAGACCAAGAGAAGCTCATCCATGCTTTTATCTCTAGTAGGGTTGACTACTGTAATGGCCTCTTAACTGGACTCCCTACAAAGACTGTAAAACAGCTGCATCTCATTTAGAATGCAGCTGCTAGAATGTTAACCAGGACCAAGAGGACCGAGCACATCACTCCGGTTCTTAAATCTTTGCATTGGCTTCCGGTCAGTTACAGAATAGACTTTAAAGTGGTGCTTTTAGTTTATTAATCTCTAAATGGTTTAGGACCCAAATACATTTCTGATATGTTTGAAGAATGTAAACTGAGCAGGGCTCTTAGATCCATGAATTCAGGTCAGCTAGTTGAGCCCAGAGTCCAAATAAACATGGAGAAGCTGCATTTAGTAGTTATGCTGTACACAACTGGAATACACTACCAGAAGATCTTAGACGTTCACCAAATGTGTCAATTTTTTTTATCCAGGCTAAAAACACTTCTCTTTTCACGTGCCAATGACCGAGCTCTCAACTTAATCCCACTGTGAGCCTGTTTTTATAACAGCACTGTTTAGTGTTAGTTTTTCTAGCTTCCTATGTTTTATATTTTATCTGTTTATCTGTTTATTCTTTTTTTAAATTATTGTGCTGTATTTTATTTCTATTAATTTATTGTGTTATTAAATGTACATCCTGCTATATTTTACCAATTGTAATGCAAGTTGTGGTGCTATCAGAGGAATAACCTCTGTGTAAACTGTTTTTGATTCTATTGCATTATTTCTATTTTCACTGTAAAGCACATTGAATTGCTTGTATGTATGAATTGTGCTATATAAATAAACTTGCTTGCTTGCATGAATTCAGTGAAAGTTGATTAGCACTTGGATTACATTTGGGTACCAATGCTATGTGGTATCACATGTTACGTTTTTCAATGAGATTCAGCTTATTGTGCAGGCTAATTCATCAAACGTAAATCGAAAATGTATACCTGCAATATTTTAGGAGCCAAATAGAAAATAAGTCACACAGATCCTGTTGTCTCTTTGAATTTTTTCTGCAATTCTGAGGCAAAAAATACATTGGACTAAACAATTATTCACAAAACAAAATTCTAAATGTTCTCTGTTTTTGGAACACTTGTTAGCTATAGAAAAAAACCTATTATATGCCAGTAATCTAGAAGACTAGAGCTAAGCATTGGTGCTGAAATCAACAAGAAAGCCCCACTACAACCTCTGAGACCTGCAAAGCTGTTCATATAGCCTATTTGTTTCAAACCTTGTTTTTCTATGAAGATTTTTGTAATCTTTTATCATATGATGAGATCTTCAATATGAACACATTATTGTAATTTTCAAATTCAATGACCATTTAAACAAAACACATGGTTATTAATTTTTTTTTTTGAGTTCTTTATAGTTTGATGTCCTAGTAGATGAACTGATTCTTTGGCTGACTAGTGACACTGTGGAGAAGAATGTCCATGCTAATGGGGACCAAACAGCATTCGGCTCTGGTGAATTCTGGGGGTTAGAATGGCCTGGAGGTTCTAGTGCTAAATGGGGAAATTGAGCACTGGTCCTCACAGGCTAGTGTCTGTCTACTGGCCAGACGTTAGGTCTATAGTGAGCAGAATACCATCCCCACTGTTAAACGTGGTGGTAGCTCACTGATGTTTTGGTTAAAACGGCCAGTTGCTAATTTCATATAGTACATACTGTAGATGCTATGATGGAGGTAAAAAACATTAGTCAGTTTAACACAATGCTCAATGGTGTCTAGCAACTGCTGGAATGTGTAATGCCGCGTCAGTGGTTAGACAATGTTTCTCGTGGGAGACCTAAGATTGAACCTATTGAAAGCAACAACATTGATTTATTTGATTTGTGGGCCACTATAAAATGTTACAGTTATGAGACTTTCTGTTATATTCCACGATTCTCTTGTCTTTTCACTTGATGACAAAGTTAGTTATTGTCACCTTGATTGATAGTTATTGTATCAATGTCATTCACGAATGAAAGGGCAAATTATGTTATGCCATGAAATGAAATGAATGACTTGCTAGCAATTGCTCAATTCTGTTGATTATTGCGGTAAGTTGGTAGATACTGGTAAACCCTATTACTGGCTAATACTGTTAAAAGGGGCAGTGGCAGATACCATACAGTTAATAGATTCTATTTGTGGTGGATGTAAACTAAGTAAAAAGCGTTAGTCAGTTTAACTGTATCAATATTATTGTTGAATGTTGTAAGGTAATTTTAATAAATAACTATTCAACAAGACGCGTTGAAAAGAAAAGCTTGAGTGAGGAAAAAAATACTTTACTGGCAGAGGGATAAAGTGAGTATCAGGGTGCTTCCATCCTGAAAATGTCAGACTGTGGTTCATAAGAACAAGGTCAAGTAACATTTATTGGGGACAACAAAGCTACAGACTGGCAGAGGGTGAAAACTACTGAACGAAATGATTCAACTCCTTCCCGTCTCTCAACAACCGTAGGATGACATCAAGTAACCTACAGAAAGAATGGCAAACCGCAGCTGGGGTGAAGTGCATGGCGATGACTGTTCGAAACAGGCTCCTAGGGGCAGGGCTGAAGTCATGCCAAGCTTGAAACAGCCCTTCATCAATGAGAAGCAAAGGGCCTGGCTGAAGTTTGCAAAGGACTGTAAGGATTAAACCGTAGAGGAATGGAGTAAGGTCATCTCTGACAAGGCAAAATTTCAGCTTTGCCCAACACTTGGTTATCTAGTGGTTAGACTTGAGACCTGTAGAGGCCTACAAGCCACATTGTCTCACACTCACTGTGAAATTTGGTGGTGTATTAGTGATGATCTGGGGATGAATCAGCAAGCCTGGAATTGGGTGGATTTGTCTTTGTGAAGGTCACACGAATCAAGCCAAGTACATGGTTATCCTGGAAGAATACCTGCTTCCTTTTGCTCTGACAATGTTTCCCAACCCTGAGAATATTTTTTCCAGCAGGACAATGCTCCATGCCACACAGCCAGGTCAATCAAGGTGTGGGTGGGGGACCACCAGTTCAAGACCCTGTCATGGCTAGCCCAATCTCCAGACCTGAACCCCATTGTAAACCTCTGGAATTTGATCAAGAGTAACGTGGATGGTCACAAGCCATCAAAGCCGAGCTACTTGAGTGTTTATGCCAGGAGTGGCATAAAGTCAGCCAACAGCAATATGACAGACTGGTGGAGAGTGCCAAGACGTATGAGCTGTGTGGATAAATCTGGGTTATTCAGCCAAATATTGATTTCCAGACACTTCCTAAGTAAAAATGTGCGTGCGTAGATCCTCTTCTTACCGTAGAACTAATCCCAAATAATAAAAAAATGAATGTCAGAATCTTTGTGGAAGTATGATTTTAAGAAGGAATTTCTTAAGCACGATTGGTGAATGAGACTCGTGTCTGTTGAAAGCCATAACCATTACTTCATCAGTAGAGAAATGTTTTCCCCGATGAATTCTTAAAAATCACTTTCATTCAGGGATTCCGTGCTGTTTGAATAAAGAAATTAGTGTTAATATTAATGTACTTGTTGGAGGCTGAGGATTCAGGCGCCTCACTGAAGTACTGTGTATGAAAATTGATATCAACTGATTGGGACTGAAAGCTTAGTTGGTGGATCTCTACTCTTCATTTGGTTGGAGTCCTATCACACCAAATCATCAGGAGGTATCCCCCAATTAAGTTGCACACTGTTGGCTGTATTGTTTCCATTTTAGGTGTTTTTCCTCTCAGATATGTCCTCTGTCCATAAAGTCTGTGTACTCGTGCTGTGTGTGTAAACTTTGTCAAACAGAATCATCAAAGGTTATTGCTTAAAAAACAATCATTATTTTCTTAAATTATTGTTTGCCTACACGTATCTACACTCAAATTACCATGTTGATTAGATTCATATGCAAAAATGTTAGTCATTTCTCAACTTGGACTTTATTTGCTGAGTGCATGATATTTTATAATTATTAGGTGATCCTAGGTGACCATGCTAATCAATCGCTTACTGCTTAGACAGTTATGAATTAATTTGACTGTTTACTTAAATTTTTCAAGAGCAGAGAGTATAGTGCGGGAGTTGGAGCTCCTGGGCCGCGTCACATCTCTTGACCTGAACCATGACCGCACCGAGCTGCTCACATGCTCCAGGGATGACTTGGTCAAGATCATCGACCTGCGCACCAATGCAGTTCATCAGACCTTCAGGTGAGGGTGTACGTCAGTGGTCTCAAACTTTATACAAAAAACAGCAGAGAAACTGCTGTTTGTGGTGTCAAGCCTGTCTGCCTAGGCAACCACAGCTTGACTGCACAAGTACACAAGATTACATGGGTGGGAAGTCTGATGGTGGTTTAGTGTTAGGCTGTGGTGCAGTGCCAGGGGTTTAGGAGGGACCGAAAGATGTTGACTCTTACTGGCAACTGGCCAAGTTTAACAGCGAGCTACCAGTTATCTTGTTTTTATCAATCACATTCCGTTTGGCTTCCGTTTGTTTTGTTTTTTTCAGGTGTTTGCAATATTATGCTTTTATCATACCAGAATGATCATGTTTCTGTAAGTTTGATTCAAGTCCTTTATCTTTAACTGTAGTTTGAGGTGTCAACTTTTCTCCTCCAATTCTCAGTGCTCAGGGCTTCAAATGTGGCGCTGACTGGACCAGAGTTACCTTCAGGTTAGTGGGTGCTGCCTTTGCCTTGGCCATGTTACCATTGGCTCCATTTCCTGTAATTATGCACAACCTGGTCAAAAGTTGTGTTGGAGAAATTGTCTTGGAACTGTGTGTGTGTGTGTGTGTGTGTGTGTGTGTGTGTGTGTGTGTGTGTGTGTTCGTTCCCTTGTTCCCCTCAGTCCAGACGGCAGTTACGTAGCTGGCGGCTCTGCAGATGGAGCACTGTATATTTGGAATGTCCTGACGGGCAAGCTGGAGCGCACCTTGGACAAGAACCACAGGTCAGTTTAGACGTCAGAGATAGGATCAGGTATCCCTTGGACATTGATTGCTAGTCTGTAGGAACATGGACCACGGGGCAAATGTTTTTGGTGTCGGATCTGTAATAAATGTATTGGGGTAGGGGTGTGTGATTGCTATAAATATTTTTTTCTGAAATAAACATTTCAGTAGTGAAAATGCTTGCATCCTTGAATGGACATGGAATTCCACAACTGAATTTAAAGATTGTTTTAAACTACTAGGTTATGTTCACTGGTTATGTTGTAAGCTCTGCAGTGCCTTACCTATGTAATAAAATTCTGTCCAGTTAGCAATAATCAACTATCAAAAGTGCTTTTAACCTGTATGTCAGAGAAGCAATTATCCAGTAAGTATTGATATATGAAATTATTACTTACTAATTTTTTGCTAGCTATAACGTGAGTTATCTATACTGTCTTTGATATTTACCTTGAACAGTCAATCTTTATTTGCTTTGGAGAGAAAGGAAAATACACATTGTCTGACTCACACTACCAGGAAGAACGCTTTTCGGGGGATAGAGCATTTCTTGTTCTAAACAGGATATGCAGAGGATGAATTTACAAAACTCGTTTGGACAGCAGCTAAAGGCACTGGTGAACCCGTTAATCCCCAACTCTTGTCCAGATTATCTGGAGGCAATGTGGACTTTATTATAACAAATTGTGAATAATTTTTCTGATTGCTATGTCTTCATGGGTTAAACTGGGTGACTTGATGGAATTACATTCACCTATAGTCCCCTTCTAAGTGATTGTGGGTCACAAACCTCTGCTAAATAATGTTTCCCGCATATTCTTATGTCTCGTTGGTTAAGTTGCTCCATTTATTCTCATACAGTATGTCTCAGGAGAGAGGTGTCCCAATTGCAGAGCAGGTAGAAATTATTTTCAGCTCTACTCCAATGAGCAGGTGAACTGCATGCTGAAATGTGATGAAACAGAACTCAATACAAGAGAAATCTAGAAATTCTGTTTATTGTTCAAATGCAGTGAATAATACAGCATCTTCCTGCGCAATGAAATTATTGTGACATGGCATTCGACATCTACATAGTAAGAATTTATTAATATATGAAGTAAAAATACAGCAATTTTATGGATGGAATATGAATGATATGAGTAGAAGTATGGATTATTATAGATATAGCAATTGTAGAAATAATACAGTTAAGCCCAAAAGTATTCAAACCCATGCAACATCTTTAGCTATTGTGAATTTTTATTTTACCAATTGTTTTCCTCTGGCTTGAAATGACAAACAAGTGACAACACAGTAAGACATTGTGCTGGAGATACAAATGAATAATGTTGCTATTTCATTTTTTTCAAAAGAATAATGCCATTATTCATACCGCTTGAAATTGTTGCAAGTTTCTATAACCCTTTAAAATGGTCTTGTAATTTCCACCGTGAGAGCCTTCTAATCACCTATAAATTTATAACAGCTGAACAGCAACAGTTCTCTAGTCCGTTACTAGTCAACTGCAAGTCATGGCTAAAAACTGAAATAGTTATGTTATTCATTTCTCTCCAGCCCAATGTCTGACCATGTTTTGTCACTAGTTATTTCCAGCCAGAAGAAACCTATTGGTCAAATACAAATTGACTATTTGTTTGTTGTTATGATTGGGATGTGGAGGCTATTTGTTGTCCTGGTGATGTGGCTGAGAGAGAGAACAATGAACAGACCTTACACATACAGCTGCTGGTCGTATCATTAGAATATCGTCAAAAAGTTGATTTATTTCAGTAATTCCGTTCACAAAGTGAAACTTGCATAATGCATACAGTCATTCCACACAGACTGATATATTTCAAGTGTTCATTCCTTTTAATTTTTATGATTATAACTGACAACTAATGAAAACCCCCAAATCCGTGTCTCAGAAAATTAGAATATTACTTAAGACCAATACAAAAAAGGATTTTTGGAAATGTTGGTCAACTGAAACGTATGAACATGTACAGCACTCAATACTTAGTTGGGGCCCCTTTTGCCGGAATTACTGCAGCAATGCGGAGTGGCATGGAGTCAATCAGTCTGTGGCACTGCTCAGGTGTTATGAGAGCCCAGGTTGCTCTGATAGTGGCCTTCAGCTCTTCTGCATTGTTGGGTCTGGTGTATCGCATCTTCCTCTTCACAATACCCCATAGATTTTCTATAAGGTTAAGGTCAGGTGAGTTTGCTGGCCAATTAAGAACAGGGATACCATGGTCCTTAAACCAGGTACTGGTAGCTTTGGCACTGTGTGCAGGTGCCAAGTCCTGTTGGAAAATAATCTACATCTCCATAAAGTTGGTCAGCAGTAGGATGCATTAAGTGCTCTAAAACTTCCTGGTTGACCTTGGACCTCAGAAAACACAGTGGACCAACACCAGCAGATTACGTGGCACCCCAAACCATCACTTAATGTGGAAACTTTACACTGGACTTCAAGCAACATGGATTCTGTGCCTCTCCTCTCTTCCTCCAGACTCTGGGTCCTTGATTTCCAAAGGAAATGTAAAATCTACTTTAATCAGAGAACATAACTTTGGACCACTCAGCAGCAGTCTAGTCCTTTTTGTTTTTAGCCCAGACGAGACGCTTCTGACGCTGTGTCTTGTTCAAGAGTGGCTTGACACCAGGAATGCGACAGCTGAAACCCATGTGTTGCATACGTCTGTGTGTGGTGGTTCTTGAAGCACTGACTCCAGCTGCAGTCCCCTCTTTGTGAATCTCCCCCACATGTTTGAATGGTTTTTGTTTCACACTCCTCTCCAGGGTGCGGTTATCCCTATTGCTTGTACACATTTTTTCTACCGCATCTTTTCCTTCCCTTCGCCTCTCTATTAATGTGCTTGGACACAGAGCTCTGTGAACAGCCGGCCTCTTTAGCAATGACCTTTTGTGGCTTGCCCTCCTTGTGCAAGGTGTCAATGCCAGTCTTTTGGACAGCTGTCAAGTCAGCAGTCTTCCCCATGAATGTATAGCCTACAGAACTAGACTGAGGGACCATTTAAAGGCCTTTGCAGGTGTTTTGAGTTAATTAGCTGATTAGTGTGGCATCAGGTGTTTTCAATATTGAACCTTTTCACAATATTCAGATTTTGTGAGATACAGATTCTGGGGTTTTCATTACTTTTCAGTTATAATCATCAAAATTAAAAGAATGAACACTTGAAATATATCGGTCTGTGTGGAATGACTATACATTATACAAGTATCACTTTTTGAATGGAATTACTGAAATGTATCAACGTTTTGATGATATTCTAATTATATGACCAGCACCTGTATGCAACGAGTGGAACCTCATGTATGCTCTCCCACATCCCTTTTGCTTTTCTCATGGCCACGGCATTTTCCACAATTATGATTCTGAAGTCCATGATGAAAATGGTGTGCATAATTACTAGACAGCTGCATGTCCTCAGGTAAAATCGGCAAAAAAATTGATTTTACTGACACTGTTAAGTCAAACATTTTAAAATGCTTTTCAGACAGATGCAACACACTTGAAATAGCTAAACTATTGAGGTGCGACCAATGAACAATCAAAGGTGTTGTTGCGTGTAGTCAAATGGGGGGCCAAATAACACATGTAGAAGAAAATACTCAAATTTACTGCAAAAGACTTGAGAATAATTAAACATGATGTTCCCGGGAACCCATTATACTCCAGTGCCAACATTCCAGAACTGCAACCTACCTGGAGTGTTCAGAAGTACGAGGTGTCAAGTGCTCAGAGACATGGCCAAGGACAAGAAGGCTGGAACATGACCACCACTGAATAAGATTTGACATGTACTGTATAGATTGGGGAAAGTAATACCTGAAGACAGGTTTTATGGACAGATGAAATGAGTGACTCTTGATGGACCAGATGAAAGGGCCTGTGGTTGGATCACTAATGGACACACAGCGCCACTTCAGTCAGGCGCCAGCCAGGTGTTGGAGGGGTACTGGTATGGGTTGCTATTATTAAGGATGAGGTAGTTGGACCTTTTTTGAGTGGAATATGGACTGAAACTCAACTCCCCAACCTACTGCCAGTTTCTGGAAGATTTGTTCTTCAAACAGTGGTACAGGAAGAAGTCCTCAGCATTCAAGATGGCCATGATCTTCATGTAGGACAATGCTCCATCACAGGTATCCCAAGTACTCCATTGCTTGGCTAGCCAGCAAAGGCTACAAAGATGCCTGAATAATGACCCACCCCCCCATCCTTTCCTCACTTATGTCCTATTGAGAATTTGTGGGGCCTTCTCAAATGTGAGATTTACAGTCAGGGAAGACACACCTCATTGAACAGCATTTGTGAGGCTGTGGTTGCAGATGAAGAAACTCCATGGATGAAGGCTCATGGCAATTATTGAAAAGGGTTATATTTCTTTGTTGAACTTTCAGGTTTTAGGTTGAATCATATTATGGGTTGACAGAGTTGTTTGTTCAACAATAAAATAAATCTTATTAGGCAAATCGAGGAAAACGATTTGCCTAATGGTGCACACAGTTTAGCTTAAGGTTAAAGTGCACACTCCCCTCTGACAGCACTGCTGAAGAACAGAAGCTGTGTATCGTGACTATAGGAAATCGTTCACTAGTGCCAGTTTGAATTCAGCTATTTCCACATTTTTTTTCATCAATATACAATTTAAAATATCAGTGCTAGCACGACACATTATAGAATGTAGCTTGAAGTGTTTTTAGAGTAGTTTTCCACTTGCAATGCAGCTTCACGATAGTGGTATGCACTTGTTTCCATTTATTCGTTTTTATGAAGCTAATAAAGCTAAATTACTGACTGAGACAGCTTTCATAAATTACTTTGTGCCTTAAGGAACAACTCTGGGTTAGTGGGCTGTCACCAAAATGAGTTTTGAATGAACAAGAAATGTAAAATAAATTGAAGGTTTCAGTTGTGTATATATATTTAGAACATATTAACAGCTTCTGCTCCTATTGAATTATTGGTCAAAATGCAATACAATTTGCATTTCGATCACTTTGCCTTTAGCTAGATTTAACCTTGTTTAATATAATTCCTTCTCCAGAGCAATTCTTTCTTATGCATTATGTTTGGTAAAAAAAAAATGCATGTTTGTTTTCCACATTAGCAAGGTTGTAACACTATGTTCTAGCAGGAGATGGAATCAAGGAGTGTCTGCTGAGTCACAACTCTGCTAACATTAGTTTGTCTCAAACAAAAGCAAAAATGTTGGCGAAACCTTCCTAAAACATTTGCGCTCTTAGAAAAGATACAGAATATAGATTTTATGCCAATTATTTGTTTTTCTGTCATCAATCTAGCAGTAATTATACAGGGCTTTCTTTCTCTAACAGGCCACCCCCATTTGGCTGATCTAATGTTGCATTGTCCATACCTTTTTCTGACTTCAGCTGTTGCCATCTAATAAATGATAAATCCAGGTTTACCCCAAATTTTACTGTTTGGTTGCTCGCTTTTCAGTCATATTTTTGTTTCTTGACCACAGCCAGTCATTGGCCCTCACCTCATGCACCTTCTAGGAACTAAATGTCTACAAACATCATGACCTTCTACAGTTGCCTTGAAACCAATGGCAGTGGGGACAGTTTCTGTCCTGAATCTGCCAGATACAATTTTTTCATGTTAACTGATGATTTGTAAGGATTATTATTGGATTGTTTTAATGGGAAACAAGAAATCCCTCTGTCTGTGCAAGCTGTTAACTCGTTACTGCACTGATGCAAGTAAACTGAAATCTGTCAAGGGTCTACCTAACTCTTGCTTGGTTGTCCTTAGCTCTGATCTTGTTTTTCTATTTCAGCTCCGCCATCAACTCTGTCTCCTGGTCGCCATCGGGAGCCTATGTCGTCAGTGTGGAAAAGGGCTCCAAGGCTGTGCTGTGGTCTGACATGTGATTGCCTACACTCTGCTCTGGCCCTTTGCAGTTTGGTTGCTTGATGCCTTTTCCCCTGTTGAAAAGTCCTGTGAAAAAGACTTTGGAAAGAAGTTTCCCTAGCCCTGCCCTGAAACACTTTGCCTCATTGGCATTGGTGGATTCTGTACTAAGAATTGTGATGTGTGGTTGGTTCCTGTCTAAGGGTTTGAGTTCATCCAATGGCCTATAGGTGGCAGTGGGGATATGGTGTCAAGTTGCTAGTGTCACTGAAAATGGTGATGGGGCCAGTTTTGAAGTAAACCTTAAACATGTAAGTTTGACATTCTATCCCACTGAGGCAAGGCAATTACTATATGTTATGAAAAGGAGACTGGAATGTGAGAACTGTTTTTGCCAAATTAATATAAACAGAACTGAATTGTTTTTTGCATCCAGACATGATGTTTTATGTTACAAGGTCATGGAATGGGCAGAGGCTTAACATTGATGTCTGTCTCCTGGTTTCCGTAAGATTCCTGTTTTTAGCCATAAAGAATGCATCGCTGCTACAGATTCCTGTCTTCATGAAGATGTGGTTTTAGCCAATCTCCACCATGTCAGTGTCCCAAATGTCCTTTTTCCCCTTTAGACAATGCACTATGTGGCTGCAGCCATGTTGGCCCTGGTCAAAAAGTGTGTGCTATATAGGGAATAGTGCAACATTTGGACTGAAACATAGGACTGGCCATGTTTCAAACTAACTGACCTGGAGGTGGTTGGTTCTTTCAAAGTGATATGGAGCATCAACTTTGTTTTAAGAGTGAAGGTAATCCAGAAACACTGGGTTTACCTTCAGTTTTTGTTTGATTATGAACAGGGCCTGTTGAATGGTTTTGTTATATCCCTGCACCCACATGACCTATCATGAGCTTGAATACTTGATATCTGCTAGAACAAAAGCATGCACACCTTGTGGGACCAGGTTTGAAAACCACTGTTGTAATGATAGTAAATGGAGAAGATTCTTAAAGATGACAGCCCTGTTTCCTATTTCTGTCTGCAAGATGCTAAGACTTTGAAGAAATTAAACTAGAATTTCTTGTTTTATCTGCACACTGTAGTGTAAAACACTGTTTAAACTATGGGGCTTGTGCTAAGATAATGATAGAAATTCCTTAATTGTGCCGTATGGCCGTTGTCCCTAACCTGCTTAATCATGTGCCAATCACGATGAACGTGCCTTGCATAAGAGTTGGAGAATGCTTTAAAATGACCATTAGCTTGCTATAATTTGTGACCCCACATACTTGGCGCCAAGCCACATGTCATCTTGATCTGTCCTGTCATGTACAGTCAGCTTCAAAACTGGAGATTCCAGTTTAGCATCAGTGATTTGCCCCCTTTTATTGTTTGACTATTTCTGTGACATGTGCCACCAACCTGAGCATTGTTGCAGACCATGTGCATCCTTTCATGGCAACGGTATTCCTTGATGGCTTTTGCCTCTTTCAGCATGATATTGCGCCCTGCCACAATGCAAAAATGCTTCAGGAATGGTTTGAGGAACACAACAAGTTCAAGGTCTTGACTTGGCTTCCAAATTCCTCAGGTCTCAATCCAGTCAAGCAGCTGTGGGATGTGCTGGAAAAACAGCTCCGATCCGTGGAGGCCCCACCTCGCAACTTACAGGACTTTAAGAATCTGCTGCTAACGTCTTGGCGCCGGATACCACAACACACCTTCAGAGGTGTAGTGGAGTCTGCCCCAACGGTTCAGGGCTGTTTTGGTGGCAAAAAGTGGACCTGCAAAATATTAGACAGGTGGTCATAATCTTATGGCTGCTCGGTGTATATGTTAAGCAGCTTTTATGTGTAGGAGTGGTGTAAGTCTATACCAGTTGCCAATTCATGAACTAGACTGCTGATTGGCCTGTCCAAACGCCTGAAGTCATCCTAAGCATTTTTTTAAATCGTCCTTTTTGAAATGGTGTTTTCGATGTATCTTATGTATTTATTTTTTAAGCTTTGGCGATGTAGGATAATTCAACAAAAGGTTGCTAGTGTAAATTTGGAATCTGTATGTGCATGCACACAAAGTTAAAATAAATCAAACAACCACTCCAAATGGAGAGCAGTGCCATTGCTGAAAAGGGGTATGCCTAGTGGCTTCGTATAAAATAATAAGAACAATAACATTGCTTTATTTCCGGATTCATTTTAGCTCAGATTCTCTTAACTTTCCAAATTGTATATTGCTGATTTTCCGGAAAAGCTTTTGACTGAATGCTCATAGCCCTAATGTAACCTGTTTTGTTTTCAAAGTACCTTTTGCTACATAGAGTATTGTATGGTTACACTTGCAGAGTATTCTAAAAGGAGTGATGTTTCGAATTTGTTTTTCAGGTTACGATTTTTCTCTTTTTAATCAATGTCAAAATCTAAGCAATTAACTTTGTCAAATAACAACCTGATTCCACTGGATTATGCTGGCTGAAAGAAAGCTTTATGTTTCTACTTGACCCATTTGGTCAGCACCTGTTTTTCTGGGTTGTAATACTGACTATGTTCCTAATGAAAAACGAGTTGAAAATGTAACAAACCAGGTGTTTACAGGTGATTGATTCCCTGGTATATTTGCTGTCTACAACATGGAAATTGGGCCTGTTTAAAAAATACCACTATGCTTAGCTGTCAGTGTGGTCCTCAGAATGGGTATGTAATCCCCCAGTATCTTTCCCCACACTCGCATACATATCTGTTTCGACAGTCATGTTAAAAGTTTATATGAGGCTCTATTATGAATTTGATATGAAATGTTTGTTTCAGCATACTTTTGGTCATGGGTCATAATCTCTAAACCCTAGGTTGCTCTGGCTGAATATTTCAGGAATATTTGTCCTGTTAGAATGAAATACTTACCTTTCATCACTTTAACACTTGCAAATGTGTCCTGCTTGATCATTTGTAATGGGCTGAGGGCTTTTATTTCTAAAAAGCTAATATTTATGTCCAGTCCTTTGTTGTAGCATCAAATTACTTTGAAAAGGTTTCCTATTTCAATTCACATGTAGTTCTGGATGTATCATGTTTACAGAATGCTTTCCATCAATTAGTATCCTCTGCCACCACACAAGTCCTGAACCCGAGCCCATCAAGGATTACTTAATCCACTGAAATCTGCTGACCGAGGCAGCATATCTGTTGTACCATGTTCAGTAAAGAAACATTGTACAGTTAGCAATATTTTAAATCAATACCAGGCTTTGTTTCAGAGCCATGTTTACTTATTTACATCTTAATGTTCCAATACCTCCTGCTGCTTCACATTTGGCACTTACATCTTGTCTGAAAGAAATATAAGGTACAATTTAGAGGTGAAATAAAAGGGAAGGAATGATTTGAAGTTTAAAAGCAATATTAAGTTTTGTCTTCCATTTGATTCTTTCCCACGAAAGCATTAAAGGCTCTGCATAGACTGTGTTTACACCGGTATCCTAAGTAGTCTTCACCAGTTAAATCTCAAATAGATGTCTAAATGGAGATGGACAGACTAATCAATTAGCCTAATTCTACAGGACTCCCTGGCACTAGTTTTGAATGCGTCATTTATGCTGAGGGCCCAGGTATAGCTTGCCAGAGATGGGAATATGGGAGTTGAGCAAGCGGGGCAGTGTGCGCTTAGGGTTTAATGTGAAGTGGTCCCAAAGTTTTTGGTCATACACAACCCCTCCAGTGTAGCCTCCACCCTCTTTCAAAATGTCGGTTGTAGATCAAAATAACTGAAAATTACATTTGTTGTCAACAATTACCAACAAATTTGTATTGATTATTTGTAACCCTAGTTTTAATATTTTTTGCCACTGATCAATACAAAAGAATTCTCAGTGTCTAAGTGACAAATCTCTAGTGTTAGTTGCGGCACAAGTTGCACAGTGCACCTCATCTTTAGGACCCCTGCTGTAATAGCATGGTGGTGGCAGCATCATGTTCTGGAGATGTTTCTCTGTCAGGTAAGCTTGTAGAGGGCAAAATGGATGCAGCACAATATAGAGAAATCCTGGAAGGAAACCTGATGATATATGAAACCTGAAATATATCTGGGAATTGGGAGAGTCAATCCACCCACATTGCCAAGCATCAACCGAAGGGACACCCAACAATTGCAACCAATCTGAAAGGAGTGCCAAGTACTGCCAGCAAATTTCAACCCTAGTTGCATGTGCGCATCAGGGAGACAACAAGCTAATGACTCCGCACCCGAATGGCATTGGTGGGAGGGCAGCCCAGTGGCCATGAGACAAGTCTTTCTGGTCCCCTTCACACCCCTAGGCCAGACTACACTTATTCATAGACCATTGTGAAGAAATGAGGCTTTAGTAGGAACTTGAATGTTTGCACTGAGTATGCATTTCTAACATTAATCGGCAAATCATTCCACTGTAGTGGTCTATGAGAGAAGGCCCTGCCCTTTCTACAATTTTAGGTTCTATTTAAAGGCCTGCATCTTGCGATCTAAGGTTACGTGCAGGTATGAATGGCTGGATCATTTCAGCGAGAAGTAAGAGCAAATGTTTTGATTCATGGGTTAATAATAAAACCTTAAAACCAGCTTTAACCCTGAAAGACAGCCAGTGTAAAGAGGCTAGTACTGGAGTAATGTGTTAATTTTTGCCCCGAGTCTGCATTTCTGGCCTTAATTAGCAGATCATTACAAAATAGTGGAGCTCTATGATAGAAAGCCCTGCCTCTGGCTGTTTAGAAATAATTTCAGCGAGGTAAGTAAGAGCAAGTCCATGTATTGTTTTATATTTTAACAATAAAACCTTAAAATCCGCCCTAACCCTAGCAGGCAGCCAATGTAAAGAGGCAACTATTACTTTTTTTTTGTTCTACTTAGGACTCTAGCAGCACTGTTCAGCACTAACTGAAGTTTATTTATTGATTTATCAGGGGAAAAAAAGAGCATTGCAGTAATCTTATCTAGATGGATTTGGTTATTTGCATCTGTTTTTGATGAACTGTTTCAGATTTTTTTTTCAGTGCTCTGAAGATGGAAGTGAGGAACTTGAGATATAGTTAATAAACGGAGAGGTGAGGGTCAAGGGTAATGAGGTTTCTTACAGTTTTTGGGATATGATCATACTGCTGTCGAGGTTCACAGTGAGATCTGCCAACAAAACTCTTGTTTCTTGGGTCCTAAAACAAGCATTTCTGTTTAACTTGATATTTAAAAGCAAGAAGTTCTCTGTCAGCCACAAAGTAGCTAATTCTGGGGCTTCTCCTGTTTCATTGAAATATACAACTGTGTCATCTGCATAACAGCATCCTTATATTAAATTTTAGGACCCTGACATCAAGGCTTTGCTCATATCAACAATGTATCTTGCCTGATTGACTGTAATAAACAAAGAAGCTGGACTGCATCTCACTCGGCATGTGTACAAACACATCTTTGTGTTTACTGACAGAGTGAGTAGGGTGGTCTGTGCGAGATTGAAATGATTCATCTTTGGTGATTATGTTTAAGTGTAATCCTATTGGCCCTCTGCAGATGTCAGCTTGCAAACTGCTGAGTTTGACAACTATGACTTTACAGCTCAGTCGGGTAGGAGAGTGCAGTGGAAAACTGCCTTACCTTGTAAATATTATGACACTGACATCGAGGCTTTGCGAATATCTGTTAATGTTCCATGCATGCAGTTTAAATTACTATGTGTTTGTGTAAGGGGACACGTTTCTCATCTGCATTTAAGCAGATTTTTTACAAGTAAAATAAAATACTTTATAATTAATGAATTACTTTACTGGCTGTTTAATATTGCCGTCAGCAAAATTAATGGAAAACTCTATTATAACAAAACAAGAAAATCAGTCAACAGAAGTGCAAAATTAAAATTGTACATGTGTATGACAAACACAAAATAAATATTCCCAAAGGGAATTTAGAGTTCTATACTACTCCTAGTAGTGATTTGAGAAAATACTAAATTGAAGTAAACAGGGTATGTTAATGTATGGTGAGTGTGTGTGAATGAGCTTGAGATTGAGAAAGGGCACTATTGGGCAAATTAGAATGCAGAGCCGTTAGGATAAAACTATATTTTATGTTGCCCTAATTTTGTTATGTAACTAAGTGATAACTGTATAATTTTTACTGTATATGGTATAATCTGGTATTGCACAATAGGAACAAAGATTCTTTAATTAGACACTAAATTGCTGAATGTTATGTTTTGTGTTGCAGTTTCTGTGTCATGATGTTAGTAATCACACACATAGAATTATGTTCTGCATTATACTGTGGTTACACATTCCTTTCAACTTTCTTAACATATTCTATACCTATAATTTGCCATGTAGTTACATAGTAATACCAATTTCTATGTTACTACAGTTACAATTAGTGTGTTCATTTCAAGAGAGTATACTAACAATACTACATTTTTTGAAGTTTGTGAATCACCTTATGATACCAGGGCTTGCACTTTCTTGCCAAGGTGCTCCGACAGGTTCAGAAGGATGGTGGTGGTTGCTTTGAATTATATTGTTTCTTAATAAACTTACCTGGTACACATATGTGCAGTTGTGCCCATAATTTCACATACCCTGGCAGAAATTGTGTACTTTTGGCATTGATTTTGAAAATGTTTTATTTAAGGATAGTGATCATATGAAGCCATTTATTGTCACATAGTTGTTTGGCTCCTTGTTAAATCATACAGAAATCACCCAAATGGCCCTGAACAAAAGTTTACATACCCTTGAATGTTTGGCCTTGTTACACAAGGTGACACACACTGGTGTAAATGGCAATTAAAGATGAATTTCCCACACCTGTGGCTTTTTAAATTGTAGTTAGTGTCTGTCTGTAAATGTTCAATGAGTTTGTTAGCTCTCACATGGATGCACTTAGCAGGCTAGATAGTGAGCCAAGGGGAGCAGAAAAGAACTGTCTAAAGACCTGTGTAACAAGGTAATGGAATGGAAGGTATGGAACTAAAGATGGAAAAGGAAATGAAAAGATATCCAAAGCTTTGCAAATGCCAGTAAGTACTGTTCAATCACTTATTAACTAGTGGAACATTTGGGGATCTCTTGATACCAACCCAAGGTCAGGTGGACCAAAAATGATTTCAGCCAAAACAGCCAGATGAATTGTTTGGGATACAAAGGAAAACCTACAGGTACCCTCCAATACAGGCTGTGGTTGTTGCAAGGAGCACAATACGACGATACTTAAACATTTGCTGCATGGTCGAGTTGCCAGAAAGAAGCATTTACGGCGCCAATGTCACAAAGAAGCCTGTTTACAATATGCCTGAAAACACTGTGACATGCTTCACAGCCTCTGGCACACTGTCATTTGGAGTAACGAGACCAAATTAGAGCTTTACGATCACAGCCATAAGCACAATGTTTGGAGAGGGGTCAATAAGGCCTATAGTGAACAGAATACTGTCCCCACTGTGAAGTTGACACTCCAGTGGTTACAGCAGAAAAAGGTGAAGGTTCTGGAGTGGCCATCACAATCTCCTGACCTTAATATCATCGTGCCACTCCGGGGAGATCTCAAACATGCGGTTCATGCAAGACGACCAAAGATTTTGCATGAGCTGGAGGCATTTTTCCAAGATGAATGGTCAGCTATACCACTTGCAAGAATTCAGGGCTTCATAGAATTCAGGGCTTCATAGTCAGCTATACCACTTGCAAGAATTCAGGGCTTCATAGACCACTATTTTAAAAGACTGCATGCTGTCATTGATGCTGAAGTGGGCAGTACACAGTATTAAGAACTAAGAGTATGCGGACTTTCATTCTTTTTTTTGTTGCCATGTTTTGTTATTTGATTGTGCCATTCTGTTATGACCTACAGTTGAATGTGAATAAAATAAGAAAAACACTCTTGTTTTCTTTACAAATGGTACATATATTATCAATTCTCCAAGGTTATGCAAAGTGTATAAAAAATTAACAAAAAGAAATGTATGTTTCAGGCTAGCTATAGTACATTGAAAATGTTTCATTGCACCAACTGATGGCTGCATGCAGTGATACTGATTGTCAGCAGCTGGGTTTCAGATTGCTATATCAAATGATTTAGTTGCCTGATTTGTTAATCCTACTATACAGGTGTTGTGATAAGGCATATCTCTTCAAGGATGTCAACCTGAGAAGTAGCATATGTATAACAGCTAGCCATGTTGTGCTCTGCTGGTGACTGTACATGTGTGAGGATTAGGACCTCGTGCTTCAGGTCTTGGCCTTTAATCAAGCTGACGGATAGGAGCGTGTGATCCAATGAGTGTCTAAACTACTTTATCCTGAGGGGGGTGTAAGAGGTGGGAGAATTCTTGGGTCAATTATAAAAAAAATATTCCACTGCATAAGGGTAAACAATAGGATTCTGAGGCTGTAAGCTAATCCTACACAGGTACTTCAGGTCAATTCATTCCTTGAGATGAGGCGGGGGGTTAGGGTGCAGCAGATTATAAATTCAACAACATTGTTTTGCCTGGTTCACTACTGCAACCTGCACCTGACTACTACAAGTCCAGCACCACTACAGGTCAGTCAACCTGCCCGAGTGGCATTTTTACTATATAGGACAGGTGTGGGGAACTGGACTGGGTGTATAGTCCTGCATGTTTTAATATCTATATCCCTAGATTAATGCTGAGAACAGCAATTCCAGGTAAAGTGAAGTTCTTGGATCCATGCTCATTTTTATAAAATATCCGAAATTGGCTTAATGGTATAATAATAGTTGTTCTTGTTTTTTTTTTTATTACAATGCTGTGGGCATTAAAAGGAGCCAGATTATATGTAGATTTCTGCCGGTAGGTATTCAATAGAGATGGCCCCAGTCAATGATCAAGTATTTATAATGTCTATATAATTTCTTCTGTAGATAATATTCTACAGACACAAAAACCATGAGCCACAAACATGTTATCTTCAAGAAACTTTCCCGCGATAAGTCAGTGAGTATCTTTCAAGACAGCAAAAAAGTTATTTATTGTTGAATAATGACACATTTGGTACACGGGACATCAATGTGTTTTTGCTCCTTTTTGTCAGAGATCAAAATGAACCATGTAGGCTACCTGCAGAAATGCTTATTGTTACCATTGATGAAGGATTGAACTCTGGTCTATTTCTGACATAGGTGGGGGTGTACATGGCCAAAAGAGACTTTGTGGATCACTTTGACTCTGTTGACCCTGTCGGTGAGTGAGTGACTAATAAATAATTATTTTAGGGGATATTTTTTATCATTGTGTTTTGACATAAGTGGTATTTCTCTCCCCTGTATTAATCAGATGGAGTTGTGGTGATTGACCCTGTACTGATCAAAGGAAAGAAAGGTTGGTTTTACAACATCATTCAAGCTTTGTAAATGAACATTTAAAGAGGGCTGGAAGTCCTTTGCTGACTCTGTGACTTGAATATAGGAACATCTTTGGCCCCTAGTTTATGATTTTGGCCCAGATTCTCAGATCATGTTGGACTCATGCTCTGCAGTGTTCCTAGAAACATAAAGTGTTTATTTTTATCACAGTTTTTACTCTTGAAAACCACAGGAATGAATGAATGTAACCATAAGCAAACTGTGAAGACTGTTCTTTTATGTTCCATAGTGTTTGTTATGCTGTCCTGCACGTTCCGATATGGCAGAGAAGACATGGATGTGATGGGTGTGGCCTTTCGCAGAGACATCTTTCTGACCACCCGCCAGGTGTACCCTGAATTGCAGGACAAGGAGAGAAGCATACACACCAAGATACAGGAGAAGTTACTGCGCAAGCTGGGAAACAATGCCTTTCCTTTTTTCTTTGAGGTGACACTTATTTCTGTTTTATTTTACATATTTTACTGGAGTTTCTGAGGTTTGTCTGAGAACAAACAATATGGTTAAATCAAACACCAATGTTTACATTTTTAATTGAGGCTTTCACAGTCCATTAAACATTCACTTAGACAGACTTATACGTTTCAATATAAATACTACAAAGGCACTGGGTCAAAATGTTTCCAGGTCAAGTCACATGTTCAGGAAAAACTTGAAATGAGGATGTTTTCATTAGATAACTTAATTATTACTTCACCCTGAAAGAATTTAAGCTGAATTTAAGCTATAAATAGAAACATATACTTCACTGTTATAGAGTTTCTTTGAAAAAGTAGTCATAAATAATCATTCTTGTGGGAGGACTCTCGTGAGCTGTACTTTTGGTTGCCATCAAGGAATTCAATATCAGTGATTGGGTATATACTTTGTCAACATGGTTGAGTTGAGCATAGTTGCTATCGGTGGAGACAAAACAAACCTGCTCAAAGTAGCAAGGTAGCATTAACACGTTTCCCATAAACAAAGAGTTGTATAATCTCTATGGACTCAACATCCAGTTTATTTAGTATGTTCCTCGTTTTCAACAAATGTGGTTGATACATTTTTTCCCAGGTAGTCATGCTTCCATTAGTAAAAAAAATCTATTCAATTCATACCATGGTGGCGGAGCATGACTACCTGGAGAATTCATATTTGCTCCATGTATACCTTAAAAACAAGATCTACTACCTAAGTAATGCATTTATAAAATTGTAATAAATATTTAAAGGGAACATCTACTGTAAAACACTGGGAGTGTCTTTGGCTCTATTCATCATGGATAACCATATCTACTCCCAACGACTGTGTTATCTGGGTGTTTTTATTATAAGTGGTTGGATGTGTTTCAGGCATAATTAGGGACCATGGTATTTTCTACATTTGTGCAGGTACAGTTGGATGTCATTTTATTTTTGAGCCTTCGTGTTTTAGCTAATAGTTACTGGAGTCCTGTTTTGTAGTGATTATTATGGCCTTGTTTTGCATTTGTTCTATCACATTGGTGGGCAGTAGGTATGGTTGTCCATGATCAGTAGACCCACTGGACTGTGTTGGACTTTTGCTATTGGCCTCAACATTGCAGCACAGCCAGGTTGACCATTTTTCTATGGCTTTGTGAAGCCTGACAGAAGCCCAGTTTCCACCCTCATGTAGGTTTTTTAAAACACGGAAGGAACTAGTCTTTACAGATTCTGTTGTTAGCTAAGCACATCTTTCCTCAAAACCTGCACTCTGCCCTCCATTTGCACTTTTCAGTGTACCTCCTTTGTTAATTTGCACATTTACAGTCCCAATTGCACCAGGAGATAAAAAGGATCAAGGGTGTAGGGGATAATTAGGCCCTCTTCATTGATGCAACCTCTACAAGGGAAGTCGAGTCCTGTAAGTCACCACATAATTTAAAACAAGATAAAAAACAAAATTAATTATAATGATAATTGAAAATGATTGTTGTGGCAAGTGCAAAATTATGGGCTCTAGCCCCAAAGACTAGATTACATTTTATTCAAAATGCTAGGAAATCCACTCTCCTACTTATATAATGTTGGGGACATTATATAAACAATGTTTTGTTTTGAGATTTCAGACTTACAAAATATATTGAGTATAAGAAAACATCAAATCATGAATTCAGCTAGACTGCAGTACAACTGCTGTTGAGCTGCATGTCAACTTCAGTAGATTACACTGCCTTCTGTAATTTATGAATACGAAATATCACAGTTTATTGGAGCTACTATGGATATGACAGTGTAAGCGGACTGCCAAATATTGAGTGTGACATTTACCTGCCAGGATTGATACGCTGATGTGCTTTGTGTTTTTCAGTTCCCAGACAACCTGCCATGCTCTGTGTGTTTGCAGCCGGCTCCATCAGATGTGGGAAAGGTGACTAACCCTACCACCAGCGGTCATTTCATCACATTTCACAAGGTCTCTATTTTATTCTAAATTCTCAACCTCTAATCACAGCGCTGCGCTGTCGAGTTCGAAGTGAAGGTTTTCTGTTCCGACAACCAAGATGACAAAATTGAAAAGCGGTAAATTCAGACTCAAACAACCACATACATCAATAAACTACAGTCTACTTTTGAAGTATTTTGCATTTCCACTAATCCTAATTGTCTTCCAAATGCTTTGGCTATTCCCCCACAGGAGCTCTGTGCGTCTGGCCATCCGTAAAATTCAATACGCTCCAGAGGATAGAAAAATCATCCCATCTACGGAGACTACCTTTGAGTTCCTAATGTCTGACAAACCCCTGCATATGCAGGTCAGCCTAGAGAAAGAGGTGAGTTGTCCTTTGGAGATACTTGCTATTAGCTAAAATTGTGAGGTCATTTTACAGAACTCCAAACGGTTCATTGAAATGTAATTCTGTTTATATTTAATTTTGAAACACTAACACTCAAAATCAATTATTGTTAGGTGACATTGCTTTTATGTTTGGACATTTACAGTATATAAATATTCAACCCCTAGACAAAAATGTTTTATTGAATGACAATTTTCAAACAGTGACAAAGATTCTTAATGGGATTGAGACTATGACTGGGCGATTGTAAGACCTTTTCATTCGTGAGCCACTCATGTTGGCCTTGTTTGAGATCGTTGCTACATAAATTCTTCCTTCAGTTTTAACAAGATGCTCAGTTCCTGCTGATGAGACGCGAGTTACAGCCTGACCTTGAACAGTGGGGGTTTAATCCATTAAATATGACATTAGCTATAATAGTTCACAGGAGAAGGTCAAAGGTAAGGTAACTGTCCTTGTTAGTGCAGTTTCTTTTATATGTATGAATGGGGAGCGTCCACTGCTCAGGGGTTGAATACTTATGCGAACCACCATTTTAATAAAAATAAAATACTTCTTACCATGAAAGAAACTAACAAAGAAATGATATTGTACCAGTGGTACCAATTTAGTAATGTACCAATTTTTATGTACTTTCGCTCTCTCTCGCGCTCTCTGTTTCGCACTCGCTCGCGCTCTCCCTCTCCAGACATATTACCATGGTGAACCAATCAAGGTCAGTGTTGACATTGACAACAGCTCCAACAGGTCACTGAAAGACATTACTGTTGCAGGTGAGAATCTTCTTGCTGTGTGGTTGCTTTAGGTTGTTTGGGGCTCTGTCATACTAAGTAACCAAAATGTATGCTTGCTTCTAAAGTGGAGCAGATTACCAACGTGGTCCTTTATTCCAATGACAAGTATGTAAAGGCAGTTGCCCTCGAAGAAATCTCGTACGTATCAGTCAATACATCTCTCTGAAAATTTTATTGAGTTCTCAATAAATACCACTTTAAAGGTTTTTCTTTAATTGCTTTTATTGCAATTGAGGAAAATCCCAAATAAAGCAATGAGGTAATCTTTCTTCTTTGTCTCCCACAGAGATGTAGTGCCTCCTGCCACTATCCTGAAAAAAGAGTACACTCTTGTTCCTCTACTAGCTGTTAATAAGGAGAGGCGAGGCATCGCATTAGATGGCAAACTGAAGCATGAGGACACCAATCTGGCATCTTCTAGCATGTTAGTGATCATCATTACACTCTGCTTTCATTCAATGATCTCTTACTGGTTTATACATACAGAAGACATCAGGAGATCTCTATGTTGAGACACAATGGCAAGATCCTCTCCATCTTTGTTGTCACTAGCTTCTATAACCATACAATTATAAACTACTTATACAATTTGTCTTCACAAAAAATGTAAACCTTGCACTAGCTATAACCACACCATTTAAACCAAAAGAACTATCTCTTTTTAAAATGTTTCATTTTTGGGGAATTTGGTTACTGTGGAATCTGACTTGGTGGCTACACATTCTAGTAGGAACATTATCTCTCGCATCGTTTTTTCCTCTTTCTCTCTACAACTCTGTATTTCTAACTGTTTTCCTCTCTACCTCTAATTACTGTAGCATGAAAGAGGAAGTCCTAAAGGAAGTTCAGGGTATGCTTGTGTCCTACAAAGTTGTGGTTAGGCTCAATGCATCTGGGTGAGTATAGGAATCTCCTATAGCTGGCTATAGCATTTCTACCACAATACAATACAAGCTGATGTTAAATGTTTGATATAATACCAAAACTCTTGATTGCCTAATCTTCTCATGCCCGTCAAAAGGATGGTTGGATCTAGGTAAGGCAGATTTTTATTTTTTCATGTATCTTTTTTTCAGCCAGTCAAATCAGTCTGTGATAATTCTTTTCAAATGTGTTTGTCTTAAAAAAAATTCACTTCTTGTTCCAGTGAGGTTGCCGTGGAGGTTCCGTTCCGGCTCATGCATCCTAAACCGGAATCAGGTAAATTTAAGGCATCTGAATCTTCAACATCCCCCTTTATGTCCTATATGTTCAATCGGCTACTTACTGTATGTCCACATTTCTACCTACACCACCCTTCGCTATCTTGACAAAAGGCCTGGGGATTTACCTGGTCAAGTCCCATTGTCTAAAAAAAACGTCCTTATTTCTAACTATTGCATACATTTTAATCAGACTCAAGCTGCTATTAGAACCTGTTTGTAGGTCCTATTGCTGAATCCTCTTTTGCTGCTAAATCCATCTCAGTGACCCCACGGCTGTGCTATCTAAAGACAAGCTCACCATTAGCTTTGTCATGTCAGCACATAACTAATACTCTTTCACCCAGATTACATTTAGGGCTAGAGAAGACAGAAAATCTGATTACATTATCCTGTTAGTGATTAATGATGACAAATTCCTTTCCATTCCCTTTCCTCACCTGGATCTGTTTGCACTGAACAGCTAAGGACTGGTAAGCTGCTTGTAAAAAAAAAGAATTATTGTTATGTCAGTGTATGCAAACTCCTAATTTTCAGTGTGCAAGTAATGGAAATAGAATAATGCAAAACTGAATGGCGATCTGGCTGAAACTTCATCATATTCCGTTCAGCTGACAAAAATTATGGACTAGGCTAAATCAGTGTTCACAGAACGGGCCCATAGTGTCTGTTACTGAACGCTGTGTGGCACAGTTTATAAGATCTTTACTATTATAGAAAGACCTGATTGGTTATATGAGAAAAATACACTTTTTCACCGTCCTTATTGTTTATGTTGATGTTTATGGTTGGGTTTTCAGTCATTATGTGAGGACTAAGGTGGGAGTGTCACATTCTATGCTAGATCACCACCATGCTAGATTAATATACATATACTGCTCAAAGAAATGAAGGGGACACATATTCATCACAGAATAACACCAAGTCAATTAAACTTCAGGGATATCAGTCTGTCCAATTAGGAAGCACAGGTGTACTGGATAGGCAACAGCAAGACAACCCTTAAAAAGCTAATGGTTTTGCAGGTGGTGGCCACAGACAATTGCTCTCACCTTATCCTTTCTGACTGATTCTTCTATAGTTTTGCATTTTGCTAGTGTCCTTGTCATTGCTGGTAGCATGAGGTGGTACCTGCAGCCCATTCAGCTTGCACAGGTTTTCCAGCTTCTCCAGGATGGCACATCCATACATGCCATTGCAAGAAGGTTTGCTGTATCAAGAAGGTTTGCTTGTGATACCAGGAGACATTACACAAAGAGAGCAGGACAGGATCGTAGAAGGGCACCAACCCAGCAGTAAAACCAATATCTGCTCCTTTGTGCAAGAAGGAACAGGAGGAACACTGCCAGAGCCCTACAAAATGACCTCCGGCGAGCTACTAGTGTGCAGGTTTCTGACCAAACTGTCAGAAACAAACTCCACAAGGGTGGCATGAGAGCCCAACGGCCCAGCACTGTGCAGCTCGATTGGCTTTTGCAAGAGAACACCAGAATTAGCAGGTCCACCATTGGTGCCCCATTCTCTTCACTGATGAGAGCAGGTTCACACAGGGCACGTGACAGACTTGAAAGAGTGTGGAGACATCGTGGCGAATGTTATGCTGTCAGCAACATCCAGCTTGACAGGTTTGGCAGTGGGTCAGTGATGGTCAGGGGAGGCATATGCTTGGAGGGTCGCACAGACCTCCACATGCTAGCCAATGGTACCCTGAATGCTGTTAGGTACCGGGATGAATTTCTCAGATCCATCACCAGACCTCATGCTGGTGCAGTGGGCACTGGGTACCCTCCTGGTGCAAGACAACACCTGGCCTCATGTGGCAAGAGTGTGTGTAGGCAGTTCCTGGATGACGAGGCATTGATGCCATTGACTGGCCCTCATGTTCCTCAGACCTGAATCCAATTGAGACCATCTGGTGAGTTATGTATTGGTGCATTCGACACCGCCAAGTAGCGCTACAGACTGTCCAGGAGCTCACTGATACGCTGATCTAGGTCTGAGAAGAGATCCCCAAGGACGCCACCCGCCGTCTCAGCAGGACTATGCTCTGACGAGTGCATACAAGCATGTGGGGGTTATTGAGTTGTCTTTTTTTTCCCATGTTGCCTACTTTTTCATTGTGTGAACATTTTCTTAAATATACGAACCCATTTCCAAAAAAGCTGGTAAAAAACACACTACTGAGTCACATAGAGTTGCCGTGATGAAGTTCATGCAAGTTAGAACAACATGTGATTTTAATTGCTTACTTTGATTTACGGTGTGAGTTTGAATTCAGCCTTCAATTGGTTGGTGATTTTGGTTTCCAATGATTGTTGTCATTATTTTCTCTTAGCAAATTACACAATGTACAGTGAAGATTTTGAACTTTAAAATATTTTGTTCATCAAGACTAATGTGATTTACTCGCTAGCGATATTATTATTATTATCAATAATAATACTAGCCTTTTACTGGCTAATACGCTGTTAAAACGGCCAGTGGCAAACACCATTCTGTTTGTAGACGCTATTTGTGGTGGAGGTAATCTTAGTAAAAACTTTGGTCAGTTTGACTGTATCAATATTTTCACGAATGGCCAATTAGCTGTTGAAACGTCCAGATGCAAAAGATGATTTGTTCAAGGTTACCTCCAGACACAAGAGGCTATACTGACACCTGTCAAATGTTCACTTCTATGGTGTAGCGATTAATGACACAGCCTTCCACATGTGTGACCTGGGTTCGAGTCACGAGAGGGCGCCATTTTCTGTTGCGGGTCAGCTGAACTAGGCTTGCCTGGTTTCTTGTGTATATCAATAACATTTCATATTTGAGTAATGAATCTTTAAGTTACCTTTTACTTCCATCGTGTACATACTACAGTAGGCCTGTTATCAAGGGTTTTAGTGCACTGATTAAACTAAATTTGACTGAAATAGCTACCTAATTAAACATTGGACTCAATGCTATTTCTCTTGGTGCTCATGCTGTGGTCTTGACTGTCAATTGTCACTGTCTCCTAATTTTTTTGTCCCTGTCTTTCCCTTCTCTCTGCACATGTCCTACTCCACCTATTCACATCACTATCAACATCACACTATCGTAGTGAGGCAGATGACATGGTGTTCGAGGAGTTCAAGAGAGTCTACCTTAAAGGGCTCCTACCTGATGATGATGAGTCCCCAAACGATGCGTAAGCATGCTGTCCAAGTAGGTGGTGCAAGCAGGTGGAACTCTTACCTGGGCTTCTACAACATCCGGAGGACATTATAGCAGAAATGCTGATGTTCATAGAAATGCTGAAGATGAAGTAATTGCGAAGTGAGATGTTTTAGGGACTTGCTTGGCAGTATTGTTTATTGCTCCATATTAGTCAGTTGCTTATTGTAAAAACAAGTGTATTCATGACAAAGACAAATAAATAGATTAAATGAGACTATTGTAAATGGTATCACTATTCAGTAGACAAATTTAGAGCCAATGCTTGACAGAGAGGTTCACTGCAGTGAGTGAAGACACATTTTGTTCAGCCAAGCAGATTGTGTTGAAGTGCATATCTGTAATTACAGCGTTCTCCTGTAAAAGAGACATTGGTCTCATAACGCAATGTCCAAGTAAATAAATACACAGCATCTATATGTATATACAGTGGGGCAAAAAAGTATTTAGTCAGCCACCAATTGTGCAAGTTCTCCCACTTAAAAAGATGAGAGAGGCCTGTAATTTTCACCATAGGCACACTTTAAAGTTGAGAGACAAAATTAATTTAAGTCTTTCACACACTGTTTTCACACACTGTTGCTGGTATTTTGCCCCATTACTCCATGCAGATCTCCTCTAGAGCAGTGCTGTTTTGGGGCTGTCGCTGGGCAACACGGACTTTCAACTCCCTCCAAAGATTTTCTATGGGGTTGCGATCTGGTGACTGGCTAGGCCGCTCCAGGACCTTGAAATGCTTCTTACGAAGCCACTCCTTCGTTGCCCGGGTGGTGTGTTTGGGATCATTGTCATGCTGAAAGACCCAGCCACGTTTCATCTTCAATACCCTTGCTGATGGAAGGAGGTTTTCACTCAAAATCTCACGATACATGGCCACATTCATTCTTTCCTTTACACGGATCAGTCGTCCTGGTCCCTTTGCAGAAAAACAGACCCAAAGCATGATGTTTCCACCCCCATGCTTCACAGTAGGTATGGCGTTCTTTGGATGCAACACAGCATTCTTTCTCCTCCAAACACGACAAGGTGAGCTTTTACCCAAAATTTTTATTTTGGTTTCATCTGACCATATGACATTCTCCCAATCCTCTTCTGGATCATCCAAATGCTCTCTAGGAAACCTTAGACGCGCCTGGCGTACTGGCTTAAGCAGGGGACACGTCTGGCACTGCAGGATTTGAGTCCCTGGCGGCATAATGTGTTACTGATGGTAGCCTTTGTTACCTTGGTCCCAGCTCTTTGCAGGTCATTCACTAGGTCCCCCCCGTGTGGTTCTGGGATTTTTGCTCACCGTTCTTCTGATCATTTTGACCCCACGGGGTGAGATCTTGCGTGGAGCCCCGGATCAAAGGAGATTATCAGTGGTCTTGTATGTCTTCCATTTTCTTATAATTGCTCCCACAGTCGATTTCTTCACACCAAACTGCTTACCTATTGCAGAGTCAGTCTTCCCAGCCTGGTGCAGGTCTACAATTTTGTTTTTGGTGTCCTTTGACAGCTCCTTGGTCTTGGCCATAGTGTAGTATGAAGTGTGACTGTTTGAGGTTGTGGACAGGTGTCTTTTATACTGATAACAAGTTCAAACAGCTGCCATTAATACAGGTAATGAGTGGAGGACAGAGGAGCTTCTTAAAGAAGAAGTTACAGGTCTGTGAGATTGGATTTTCTTTCTAATTTTGTCTCTCATAGTTGAAGTGTACCTATGATTAAAATTACAGGCCTCTCTCATTTTTAAGTGGGCGAACTTGCACAATTGGTGGCTGACTTTTTTGCCCCATTATATATACCAATGTTTCTCTACTTTCCACAGTCCCTAAGGCCTTGATCACTCCTACTGTGTCAATGCACTCTGCTATGCTGAAGGTTTATTCATTTCTAAAGCCATGATCCCTCCTGCAGCGTCTACGCACACTAGTACACTTCTGCATTGCAGAGGCCGTTGCATGGTATTGTGTGTTGCATGCACTAAATATATCAAAAGTAAGCATGAAATTGTATGCAGATTCTGCTTGTTGGAAGTGTTACCAATGGGTGACATTTTTACTTGGTCCATTCCAATGTTTGGGAGATGTGCCCCCAACGGCCCCACCTTTTACAAAATTACAGAATTGATGTTAACTTTTTCAGTTCCAGTGATATGCCATTTATAAACCTTTACCAAAACAAGACATCTCGTTTTCACAGTGACTGTCACATTTTAAAAAATCTGTTGGTATAAAGAATTTGCACATAGCATTGAATGGGAATCGTAGTGTTTTATCAAGTCCCAGATAATCTAACATTATTGGGATCATATTTAACTCCAAGTCACAAATGTGATCCAGCATATGAAAGCAGGGGGTCTCAGCTACAATATAGAAGATTAAATCTGGTACACACACTGACACACGCAGTCTATAGATGTAAAACCTACAGGAGTTATAAAATACCAATGCAATTTTCCATATACATATTAACAGCAAACATGTTTTGTCACAGTCTCATTGAATTCAGGTTAAGATACTTCAGATTTGAAACATCAGAACAGGTGGATTTGTGATATCTGTTTTCAACTTTCATATTTGGCACAGAAGTGTATTTGTAGAAATACATTTAAGAACAACTGTTTTAATCGGCATAGTGATAAAGCAATCACACAGAGTGAAATGCCCTCCAATATCAGTCAAATGCAGTAAAAATAATACACAAATATTGCTTTTAAATCAAATAAATAATAAGACATTATTATATTATGATTAAATAAAGGATTAAATCATGAAATAAACATGAGACAAGGTACAGTGCAGGGCAAACCTGGGGCACATCATTACCACCCTTGGGACCCATAGCCCCAATAGGTCCAGCTACACCAGGAAGCCCTCTAGTTCCTGTTGGTCCAGGCAGGCCAGGCTCATTGGGTTGTCCCTGAACAGCCTCGCACTTCTCTGGACAACTGCCATTGTCACCTTTAGGACCCAACTCTCTTGGTTGCTAATCAAGACCAATATCACCCTTGTCACCCTTAAAGTCATACACTCAGTTCGGTCCTGTAACTCCAACAATTCTGATGTTGGAGTTAAATGAGATCTTGGCAAATGCAAGTGTAAACTAGTGAACTCTTGTTGTATTTCTTGTCATTTATTATTATTATATCAGATCTGATATGGTTAAATCATGGAGGGTGCAATTTGGAATGCTAGTCATGGACCACGCATGCGATGCTATGAGAATTGGCCACATGGTGGTGCTGTAACAAGAATTTTTAAAAGCTAATGCACGTTTCCAAAATTTGAGACGCTGTGTGAAATGTAAAGAAAAATGAATGTAATGACTAGCAAATGATTTAAACACTACATTCAACAGAAAAAAGTGAAAAGATAACAGATCAAATATTGAAACTCAGAAATGTTGTTGTTTCTTGAAGAATATCTGAATTTGATGCTAGCAACACATTTGAAAAAAGTCAAAAAAAGACTGGAAATGTTATGCAATACAAAAAAACCTGGTGGAACATCACACAACTAATTTATTTTAGTGGCAACAGGTCAGTAACATAATTTGGTATGAAAACAGCATCCCTAGAGAGGATGAGTCTTTCAAAAGTAGAGATGGGTAGGGGTTCATCACTTTGTGAAAGACTATAGGCAAATAGTGCAACAATTTAAGAATGACGTTTCTCAATGCAAAATTGTAAAGAATTTTGGGATCTCATCTGCGATACATAATATAGTTAAAAGATTCAGAAAATCTGTGGAAATCTCTGTGCACATGAGACAAGGCTGAAAACTAATATTGGACAGCCACGATCTTCGAGCCTTCATCCGGCACTGCCTTAATAACTGATACAATTCTGTAGTGGACATCACTGCATGGGCTCACAAACACTTCTGAAAGCCATAGTCTGTGAACACAGTATGTTGCTGCATCCACAAATCCAAGTTAAAACTGCAAAGAAGTTCATACATAAACAACATCCAGAAATACCTGCAATAGCTGGTATCAATTTTAAAGTGGCCGTATATTTTTCAAGAAACTAAATGTCTTTTTAAACATTTGATGTTGTCTTAGTACAATTTTCTATTGAATATAGGGTTTAAATATTTTGCACATCATTGCATGTTGTTTTTATTTACATTTTGCACAGTGTCCCAGCTTCTTCCTTTTCAACTTTTTTGGCTCAATACACAACAGGGCATGATGCATTGTGTTGTGACACATTCCTCCCATTACCATGATTAAAACTTACTGTGACTTGTACATTCTGTCAGTTTGGACAAGACAGGATAGCCAATGTTTCCCTTGCACATCGATAAGCAAGTTTGCACTGAATCTGCATTTCTATTTTAATTGGCAAATCATTCTAAAGTAGTAGAGCTCTATGAGAGAAAGCCTTGCCTCCGGCTGTTTGTTTAGAAATTTTAGGTACAGTTAAAAGACCTGCATCTTGTGATCTAAGGTTACGTGCAGGTATGTATGGCTGGATCATTTCAGAGAGAAGTAGGAGCAAGTCCATGCATTGATTTATATGTTAACAATAAAACCTTAAAATCAGCCGTAACCCTAACAGGCAGCCAGTATAAAGAGGCTAGTACTGGAGTAATGTGTTAAAAAAAATAATACTTAGGATTTTAGCAGCCATGTGCAGTATTAATGAACTAAACTAATGAAGTTTATTTATTGATTTATCAGGGTACCGGGAAAAAAGAGCATTACAGTAATGTAATCTTGATGTAACAAAAGCATGGATTCGTTTTTCTGCATTAGTTTAGTTTAGTAACACATCTAGATTTGAATACCAGGAAATGAATGCTGAAATTCTGAACTCCTGTCTCATACTCATCTTTTGATCATTAACCCAAATGTCTTCAGTGAACAACAAAAACAAAGGAATTTGCCTTCCCATTCTAAAACTTTTGGAGGGGACTGTACAATATACTATGCACTCCGTCTGAAATGGGAGGTTTATAATATAAGTTGGTAATCAAGTTGCGGAATGCGTCTTATCTGACAAGCACTGCAGTCTAATATCTCATGCTTATTGCCTGGCTACATTGTTCATATAACATTGCATTGTTTGAAGAAAACAATTGAATTCCTATGCAATTAACTGTTTGGTCACAATGTAGTGTACATTTTGTTCCTAATATGTGAAATTATTGTATTTTATGGTTTTGCTGTATTCATCATAGATACACTTCAACTATGAGAGACAAAATGAGAAAAAAAATCCAGAGAATCACATTGTAGGATTTTTTATGAATTTATTGGTAAATTCCTCAGTAAAATATTTGGTCACCTACAAACAAGCAAGATTTCTGGCTCTCACAGACCTGTAACTTCTTCTTTAAGAGGCTTCTCTGTCCTCCCCTCGTTACCTGTATTAATGGCACCTGTTTAAACTTGTTATCAGTATAAAAGACACCTGTCCACAACCTCAAACAGTCAAACTCCAAACTCCACTATGGCCAAGACCAAAGAGCTGTCAAAGGACGCCAGAAACAAAATTGTAGACCTGCACCAGGCTGGGATGACTGAATCTGCAATAGGTAAGCAGCTTGGTGTGAAGAAATCAACTGTGGGAGGAATTATAAGAAAATGGAAGACATACAAGACCACTGATAATCTCCCTTGATCCAGGGCTCCACGCGAGATCTCATCCCATGGGGTCGAAATGATCACAAGAACGGTGAGCATAATCCCAGAACCACACGTGGGGACCTAATGAATGACCTGCAGAGAGCTGGAACCAAAGTAACAAGACTACCATCAGTAACACACTACGCCGCCAGGGACTCAAATCATGCAGTGCCAGACGTGTCCCCCTGCTTAAGCCAGTGTCCAGGCCCGTCTGAGGTTTCCTAGAGAGCATTTGGATGATCCAGAAGAGGATTGAGGGAATGTGATATGGTCAGATAAAACCAAAATAGAACTTTTTGGTAAAAGCTCACCTCGTCGTGTTTGGAGGAGAAAGAATGCTGTGTTGCATCCAAAGAACACCATACCTACTGTGAAGCATGGGGGTGGAAACATCATGCTTTGGGTCTGTTTTTCTGCAAAGGGACCAGGACGACTGATCCATGTAAAATAAAGAATGAATGGGGCAATGTATCGTGAGATTTTGAGTGAAAACCTCCTTCCATCAGCAAGGGCATTGAGGATGAAACGTGGCTGGGTCTTTCAGTATGACAATGATCCCAAACACACCGCCTGGGCAACGAAGGAGTGGCTTCGTAAGAAGCATTTCAAGGTCCTGGAGTGGCCTAGCCAGTCACCAGATCTCAATCCCATAGAAAATCTTTGGAGGGAGTTGAAAATCCGTGTTCCCCAGCGACAGCCCCAAAACATCACTGCTCTAGAGGAGATCTGCATGGAGGAATGGGCCAAAATACCAGCAACAGTGTGTGAAAACCTTGTGAAGACTTACAGAAAACGTTTGACCTCTGTCATGGCCAACAAAGGGTATATAACAAAGTATTGAGATGAACTTTTGTTATTGACCAAATACTAATTTTCCACCATTATTTACCAATAAATTCATTAAAAATCCTAAAATGTTATTTTCTGGATTTTTTTCCCCTCATTTTGTCTCTCAGTTGAAGTGTGCCTATGATGAAAATTACAGGCCTCTCTAATCTTTTTAAGTGGGAGAACTTGCACAACTGGTGGCTGATCTTATTCTTCATCAATCTCTCTTAACAATTAAAACAACTAAATGTGGAAAAATCTAAGTCAACTGGAAAGTTTGGGAAAATAATATGAGCCCTGGTAAAATGTTTCATCAACTAACACTCAATATATAAGTGATTACATGCAACGTTCTATCTTCTCTTAGGTTAATGTGATTTTATGGAAATAACAAGATTTTATGGAAATATCCCAACGCATACAGAACACATTTTTCCATAAGAATCCTGAGAGTGGTTGGTGGAATTGACTGCATGCATATCCCCATTATGAAAAGGAACAAAAGGGAAGAGACTGATACACCAGATGCATAACTTATGTTGGCCCAGACTGCGTTTACAATGGCTTGGACCAAGGAAGGCTACAAACGCTGGGTTGATGTAGCGGTTGTGCTATTTGATACGTTTATTATGATTGCTAGCAACGCCGTGCTCTGACAATGTGCCCCAACTCTGAGAATTGGTTTTTCTAGCAGGACAATACAGTCGGGTCAATCAAGATGTGGATTGACGGTCTTCAGATCAAGACCCTGTCATGGCCAGCCCAATCCCCATTCCTGAACCTCATTGAAAACGTCTGGTATTTCATCAAGAATAGGATGGATGGTCACAAGCCATCAAACAAAGCCGAGCTACTTGAATTTTTGTGTCAGGAGTGGCATAAAGTCACCCAACAGCAATGTGGCAGACCGGTGGAGAGCATGCCAAGACGCATGAAAGCTGTGATAAATAATTAGGGTTATTACACCAAATATTGATTTCTGAACTCTCCCTAAGTTGAACAATGTATTTGAACTAATTTTCGTTGCATTATTTGTTTGAAAATCCCAAACATTGGGTGGAGTTATATTGACAAGATATTTTTTACAAATAAATACTGTAAATGACAATATTTCATATGAAATTTGAGAGTAATATTGTCAGTAGTTTATAGAATAAAACAAAAATTAAAATTTTACTCAACACCAGAAAAAAAGCCAGAAAAAACATATTTTGCAGTAATTTTTTCCAGAGCTGTAGTTGTGTGGCCTTGTGTAAATAGCCATTACATTTCCTTGCACTAGGTGGTGCTAATGCGCAAGCTATTGGTTAGTTTGCTTGGAGAGTAGGAAAACTTTGCAGAAATATTTGTATGGTTGGTAAACAATAAAATGGGCTACTTGCACTCAGGGCGGTGATGTACTTCCCTTATACAATAATACTGCTCGCCTGTTTCTGGCGTGTATTAGTTGTATACATTCCTCTGACAGCCCAGGTTTAGCTAGATCAATAAACATGGATGAGACTCGGAGAAAGATATTGAAGAACATTGCTCTGTACCCCGCATCTACTAAATTCAGTGGGGTTATTACTATGCATATCTTCCTGTGTGCCATTGAGCTGAAGAAGCAGTGGTAATTGCAAATACGCCAGGACCATTTCACTATATTACAGCCCTATCTAAATTATGCAGCAGGTTTTTCACCAAAGACCAACTAGGTCAGGGCTTCCCAACCCTGTTCCTGGAGATCCACTGTCCTGTAGGTTCTCTCCAACTCTAATTTAGCACACCTGATTCCAATAATTGAGCAGTAAAAGAAGAGGGGTTTCCACGATTCTCTCTTCACTTGATGAAAAAGTCAGCTATCGCCACCTACATTGACAGTAATTATCATTATTGGTAGTAGGGATGGATCTATAATCCATTCGATAAGGAGTTGCATCCTGTATATTCATCAAAACAAAAGTTAACATTCACTAACACCATCAAAGACATCAATGTGCAACATGGTCACTTGTGTGAAGGAATTATAAACTATATAACCTATTAACAAATTCGTCTTACAGAGCTAAACAGCTATCAAATTCGACTTTACCACAGCACCATCGCACAGGTCTGCAAAATTGGCTATCATGCATTTATAAAATCCTGTAGTTACTTGGCACATGCCTGACTAAAAAATGGTCCGCCCCCCAGGGGATAAGCTGCACAAACGAATTATAGGAGTGAAAAACTCCAGGTCCAGTGGTGTACCCACTGCAACCACTAGGGCAACTATATTAGCATAGCTACAGCACACAAATTTAGCATTTTCAGGACCAAACTACCTCATGGCACTCAAACTCGTCTTGATGGACCACCTAGATTTTAGGGAATTTACAAACATACATTAATGATTATTCCAAATAGTGGTGGTTGAACCCTTAACCACAACTTTTATGCATGTTCTTTTACCACGTCTGTGGTTCTGTTGATTGTTCTATCAGCAAGAATGTAAATCATCAGCAATTGGGGATGACTTTAAAGGCTCTACCCTCACTTCAGTTGTTTTGAAAGCCATACATTTCAACATTAAAGCTACTGAGTGTCACGGGCGCAGGATAGGACCCAAGTGCGGACTGGGGGCGAGAGGGGCAGAGACAGGTAGCAAGGACGTGGGCGGTAGGTGAGGTGTCTCACGTACCGGCGGCGAAGGCACAGACGAACGGCAGGCAGAGTAGTCGGGGACAGGCGGGAGATCGGTAAGCGTGCTGACGGCAGAGGTACAATCAGGGACTGGGCAGA